>OY992894.1:32131469-32158969 GCA_963921405.1 Cepaea hortensis | reverse complement strand
TCCGCGACAGGCTAATCATAATTTTTTCTTTCTCCCGGAGGAGTAAATCCGGTTAGGATTGGGCGCGAATATTTCCCGCGCTTTCAGACGAACTGGCGGTTAAGATGATTTACTTCTGCCAGGAGAGCTCCAGACACGAGCTAAAGCGGTCAATAAGATCCATTAGAGATATTGCCTACATCATGCGCACATTTCCCCTCTGGTTAAGCGAAGAAGATTATCAAAGCTCAAAGGGAAATTGGGAGAAAGTGCTACTGAAATTGGCAAGGATTTGGTTGTCTTCACACTTCAATGCCCCAAAAGACAACAATGAAAACAGCATGTTTCTGACGTACACTTCGGACCTACGCGTGTGGATTTGTGTGCTCGCGTATGGTTTGGTCGAGACAGGAACATTGAGCTGATCCACGACTCTGGTGATCCAGTGAAATGGCTAGTTATGGCCGCCACGCTTTCCGGCATGGCACATGATTGATTGATTGATTGTATGGTTGAACGTAAAGGCCAGTTTTAAACTACAAGAGATCTACATCCTGTTCACAATCTAACGAACATATCCTGTGCAGGACAGTACGACATGCACTGCATGTCCTTGCAGGACAGTACGATCCAGCCCAGGATAATTTGCAAGACAATGTTCACGTTCAGTAGTGAATCGGTACAATTATCTCGGAACAGTCATAACATCTGATGGGAGCTGCCTTGAAGAGATTAGAACAAGAATCACCATGGCTTTTGCAAGATGCAAACCATACTGACAAATAAAAAGATGTCAACTGCTACGAGAAAAAGAGTGTTGAGGTGCTACATAGAGCCTGTATTTTTGTATGGATGTGAAGCTTGGACAATGAGCAGTCAAGCTGAAAAACATTTGATGGCTGTGGGAATGTGGTTTCTGGGGAGAATGCAAAGAATACCATGGACAGACAGAAAAACCAACGACCATGTACTACAAGAAAAAAAATTAAAATCGTAAACTGATTAGAGAAATTAGACGTAGACAGTCACAAATTGTTAGACATGTTGTGAGAAGAAATAAATTTGAGAACTTGATGACAACTAGCAAGATCGAGGGGAAGAGAACTGGGGAAAGACAGAGAATTAGATACCTGGATGACTTGACCACGTGGCATGGTCGAGACAAGAACACTGAGCTGATCCACGACTCTGGTGATCGAGTGAAATGGCGAATCATGACCGCCCACGCTTACCGAAGTGGGACATGATGAATGGGGTTTCCCATGGCTTTCTGAACGACAAGTTAACGTTGTAGTCCAACTGACCGTTGTGTGGGGCGAACCCACTACCCCGCCGTCAGAATACGTGATTGCGAAATGTCTGATCTTATTCTGAACAGGACGGTCCCCGTCGGGAAGATGTCTGCCTCGCGCTCTGAATGGCGTGAGGTAGTTGTCGAACGCCGTCGGTCAGACCACGATTGAAATGTTACCGGAGACCACAGGAAGACATCGCTGGGGCTACGGAGTTAGTGCTTAACAAGATGCTCTCTGCAAGCGGTTTGCCGTTCCGCGAAGTGAAATCATACATTCATTCAGTAGCATGTCCTTTGCAGAACCCTGCTCCCATAACAACCTTCCGGAAAACCTCTCGATAATAAGCAAGATGTCCCGCGTCCGAAACGCCCATTTGGAGATCACCTGCCACATCCTGCACCCATCTTCTCTATGGCCTTCCTCTTCCTCTCTTCCCGGGCATATATCCCTCCATTATTGTTCTCTCCAAACTTTCATGACGTTTCAAGACAACGAACGCCCAACAAACACCAGCAATGCCACGAATGCTGTAATTAACACCGCTAACTGCTCAGTCACAAACTGTATACATAGGGTTGGTTTTCTTTCTGCTGGTTTCATCAGCTACAAAAACAGTGGTAGGCTGTCCCAAGAATTTCCTACAGAATGACCGACAAATTTAGCATAACACGGCACCCGTCTCTTATTGCGAGAATCAGACCATCAACGGGAAGCAAATACAGCTACAGGAGTCTGCTTCCTCAAATACAGTTCGTGTAGTTCAGTGGATCTCAACCTGTCAGTCACGACCTCCAGAGGAATCGCGAAGCAAGGTCCTCTTGACAAAAGGGAAGGGCTGGATCGTGTTCCACTCGCTAAACATAAGGTTTACAAATAGAACGTTATCCCCTCTGCTGTTGTGTCCACCTCGAAGTGGTAGAGAGGCTGGGGTCTCCTAGTGACCCTAAGAGCTATGCCGACGGTAACGCAGCTAAAGGTAGAGTTTTCCATGCCGGACAAATCAAGAGATAGGAACCAGACGAAGAGATGAACCAACCTGTTACCTTGAAGGTAGACTGGGGACAGTCATAGGCAAGGGAAAGCAAACCTACTGTCTTGTAGATACACTGGGGACAGTCGTAGGCAAGGGAAAACAAACCTACTGTCTTGTAGATACACTAGGGACAGTCGTAGGCAAGGGAAAACAAACCTACTGTCTTGTAGATACACTGGGGACAGTCGTAGGCAAGGGAAAACAAACCTACTGTCTTGTAGATACACTAGGGACAGTTGTAGGCCAGGAAAAACAAATATTCTGTTCTTGTAGGTGTACTGGAGGCAGTTACAGGTAAGAGAAAAAAAGTGGGTCGAAGTGGGTAGTTCTGAGCTTGACGAAACAGTGCAACACTATTCAGTTTATAATGTCATGTTACTAATATAACATTCTATGTTCCAAACAATCATCATCTTGGTCAATACGTTGTCAAGCCCGGGAGTTGATCGCGAAGTGTCTTGGTAGTTCCGTTCAATAGTTATCTGTCTTATCTGTCTCTTGTTGTTCTTCAATAGTTATCTTTCTTATCTTTCTCTTGTTGTTCTTCAATAGTTATCTGTCTTATCTTTCTCGTGTTGTTCTTCAATAGTCATCTGTCTTATCTTTCTCTTTTTGTTCTTCAATAGTTATCTGTCTTATCTTTCCCGTGTTGTTCTTCAATAGTTATCTGTCTTATCTTTCTCTTGTTGTGTTTCAATAGTTATATGTCTTATCTTTCTCTTGTTGTGCTTTAATAGTTGTCTTATCTTTCTCTTGTTGTGCTTTAATAGTTATATGTCTTATCTTTCTCGTGTTGTTTTTCAATAGTTATCTGTCTTATCTTTCTCTTGTTGTTCTTCAATAGTTATCTGTCTTATCTTTCTCTTGTTGTTCTTCAATAGTTATTTTCCAATAGAGCATAGGCCGTCAACCAACTCACACCACGGCATCAGAGGGCAGGTTCATGATTGGTTTCATTTCGTAGCTAAGCGTTGGAGGTATGGGTTGGCCAATATCTAGGGGATGAGTTAGCCAGCCCCACGCCAACCCTTCCTAGCCGCCTCTTACGACATGCATGACAGGGTACAGTGATATTATCTGTGCTTCCCGTATGGGTCCTGGTAACACGCTGGCGCTGCTCCTTCTGTAGCATGATGTTGTTGCTACCAACGGCATTCTCACAAATGTATTCGTGTATACGACAACAGTTTAGGGGATAGTAGATGGTGAAGTAACTTCTTAGAAGGCAGCCGCAGTAGAGAGGTGTCTAGACCAGTGGTTCTCAACTTTTTTTTAGCCCATGCACCCCTTCACCATATGTTCAGATTGTAATTCCCCCACCCCTTTCCTATTTCCTCCCTAAATACCCCCCCCCCCTACACAGTATATGTAAATAATACATACTAGAACATATCTAGACGTCTATATAAAACGTGATTTGCGGATATACTTACGCTATAACACGAATTTCAGAAGGGCGAGAAGTACAGAACCGTAAAGTATGGAGGGAAAAACAATATCAAGTAATCAGTTCTTGTAATAATCTTAAATCTCCCCCCCCCCCCATTTCTTTTGGGGGGGGGGGATTCCCCACCGGTTGAGAACCACTGGCCTAGACACTCGCCTTTCGATCTGCATCGGAACGGATTCGAATTTATACAACTGACCTGGGTCCCCCAGGTAGATTCAGCCTAAAATGAGTACGAGGCAATGTCTTGACCCTGACATGCAGAATGGTAGACACATATGGGTATCCCACCACATGCCCAATGCGACCGGATTACCGCGTGTAAATCCACCCCACCCCCACTTAAAAAATACCTGGGAGCGACGGGAGACTTAGCAATGATAAAGGAGGGTCGCGACTCGATTCATTTTGAGAAACGCTGATCTGCTCAAGGACGGTTCAGGAAACCACATTATCTATCAGAGGTCAGACAGTTAACGTAGATTCCGTTGGGTAAGTTTGACGAGCAGACAGCGAACTAAACAGAACAGCAAACAACTGACAGTATTATTTCAAACGACGAAATAAAAAGACTTTTTTTTTGAAAATTACAAACGAAACAGAATTTTCTTGAGCAACAAGCTGAAGTCTGCGTTGTTCAGTCGTTTTTGCTGGTCTCCTGTAGTGAGTGGTATTTGCTGGTCTCCTGTAGTGAGTGGTATTTGCTGCTCTCGTTTAGTGGTATTTCCTAGAGTCAAAGAGGCTAACGTTGTCAACGTGTCTTGAATCTAATTATGCAAAACCAAACGGAGCACAAGGAATCCAGGCGGTTAAATTCTAGCTTTCAAATCTGTTCGGGTGTGTGTCTGTGGTACAATCTAAATTCAAGCTCAGAAAAGTTTCGGTTATTTTGCCTTTAACATCCATGCTGAATTCACATTTCACTTTCCGCTTTCTCATTTTTGGCTGGTACGATAGATGCACGCTGAATTCAAATGTGGCTTTCTGTTTTCGCATCTTTGCCTCTTATGATGGATGCGGCCCCCCAGCAGTTATAGGTTGGCTCGTTAGTGAATTCTCTCGAAGACAGTATTAATTCTTTAACCCGACACACTGGTGTTCAGGTCGCCTGGGACCTGACAAGCCTGCACCTATCGGAGAAGGGTTGGTGGTATAAAGCAGAAGTGGGGAGATCTTTTTTTTCTGCCAAAGGCCATTTGGGTATTTATACAATCATTCGCTTACCAAACAAAAGCATACGTGTCTGTCTCGTTAAGTTCTCCTATATGTCGCGTCTATCCCATAATGGAAGTTCCTAGCTTTCCCCTCAAAATTTATATCATTATTATTATGATTCACTGAATATAATGTTAAGTTCCTGAATTTCGAGTCCCACTTGCGACTGACTTGGCAGGGCCTGGCCAAATGTTTTCGCGGGCCTACTACGGCTCTCGGACCGGACAGTCCTCGCGCTTGGTATAGAGGGTTTCCTCCCTGTCGCACAGAAATAAAGAACGGAACAGAACCAGCGACAACGGATTGTATAATATGAAGAATATATTTTGAAACAAACTCCTGCCACTGGAGGTTAGACAAAGAATTCTAGCATATTACATATAACCAGTTTTTAAAAATAGTTGCGAATCCTAAACTATTAGTAAACGAATACAATAAATAAATACAATTTAAAAAAAAAGCCTTTACGGTCTCAGTGTGCTTGTACTGAATAATGATGACAATGTCTTGGGCAGGCACAATGAGTATCAAAGAGGCTACAATGCAATGAAAACTTATAACGAACATCAGAAAGTGGCTGTAGAAATTTTCAGCTGCACTATGAGAAGGACTGAAACATTGTTGTGACAACTGGAAAGTTTTACAATAAGAGAGAAGGCGGGAAACAAGGAGAGAAAAGTCTTGACAACCTTTTGTCATGGCACGGAAAGGTGTCAGTACACGAACTGATACATGCTGTTATAGATTTCTAAGTGTTAAAAATCATGGTCGCCCAAGACAATCGACAAGTCACATGATGATGATTATGATGATGATGATGATGATGATGATGATGATGATAGCCATGGCGATAAAAAACCGAGTATCCCCGGGAAGGTTAACCCAGTCAACAAATGCCCGCAGAAGTCGGATGTGTCGGCCTAACGGCGCAAGAACGCATCTCTGCTGTAAACAGGCACAGCGCAGTCACGTCCGAAATAAAACAAAAAAATCCGGATGAACGCAGAAGAAGAAGAATACACCGAGTATTTCAGGAAGGCATGAAGACCGACACAAGTTTACAAAGTACATGAAGAAGATGTCACAGTACAATGTAATCAGATGTATGTAGCACAAACTCGGTGTTTCTGCTGTGCATGAAGATACAAAATAACCATCACCATGTAACAGAACGTCGCTTTCATCACAACGTGGCCTTTGTGATATCTGATGTGGCCGTTGTGATATTTGATGTGGCCGTTGTGATTTAATTTCTGAGTTAAGTTAGTTGCACGTCTTTTACAGGACGTCACAATCAACCCCAGCATGTTTTGCCTGTTTGTGATTTACTAGGCAAGTTTACGTTTAGTAGTTTGCCATTAGTTTCTGAACAACCGACACTCATACCACTGTTAAAAATTAGCACAGGGCGTCTGCTTTCAAATCGCCTGCAGACGATTAAAAAAATGTTTTGCGTATCCTTTTACAGGACTTAGCTGTCAACAGCAGCATCTTTCAGCTGTCTGTTGATCTCTTGGCAAGATTACGCTCAGTAGTTTGCCATTGCTTTCTGAGCGGCCGGCTCAGTATCCGCAAGTCACGAGCGGGGGTCGAACCACCTCAGTTCTCGCTCCGCTGCGAGACTCTGCGTGATAAACGGGATTACAGAGAGAAAGTGTTGTAACCCCACAGCCAGAGAGACCGGCCTGCAGACGATTACGAACGCGATATGCGGGATTGCCACGGAATCCTGTTAACTTCAGAGACACGATAATGTTCATGAGCGATTGTTCTTTGATGTTCGGATCTTTTAAAATTTCAATAACTATCTTCTTCTATTTCCACGATATTCTATCAACTCTTACACGAAAGAGCAATATCAAATTGGCACATCAAACTCTTGGATGCATGGGTGCACAGTTCACGAAAACAGAAAATTTGAAAAATGACCCCTTTTCTTCCACGTTCTATTCTTCTTCCCCTTCTCTCTACCCCGTCTGCACCCACAGTTTTATATACCTCCCATATTTTACATCCGCGTTTTTAATGCCAAGAAATCCTCTCAAGTCAGAAAAGCTAAATTTTCCATGAGCACGTCAGAAAGGCTGGCAACATTTGCTCCCCAACAAGGCTGCCCCAGTGTCGACAAGCGCTCTCGACACGTCAAAAAAGGCGCCAAAACGAATTTTTCCGCCCGCGGGAAAAATTCGACCGTGGCGTTGTAATGATGGCTGGTTGCATAAGATTGAAGAAGATCACTTTAAGCGCAAGCTTGTACCCTCGTGTTGTATTTTCCCGTACTGGAAATTATTGCTGCTATGTACATGTTTGCACTGCAGAATACTTCGTAATTCCCCCAAAAGACATTTTCCCGACAAACATTTAGATGTTGCTGATGAAAAGCGTCTGGCGGGCCTGCATACAAATGCTATCAGAAAATGCTTAATGTAAGTGGACGTGGCCGAAATGACAAGAGCACTTGCTATTACACTTATAATACACTTATGGCGGGGTAAGGGATTCATTAAGTTTAACTTCAACGTTGACGCCTTGTTCAGAAAGCAATGGCAAACTACTGAACGTAACACCTTGATCATAGTCGCCTCCCTACAGTTACATCCTCTGTGGGTACATCGAAATGTCACCGGAAGACATGATTGACATGCCCACATGTTATTCAGACACCGGTGATTACATTCCCCCTAGACACCTTTTCACTGAAAGATTCATATACATGCATAATCACAACCTAATATATGTTATTATTTGCAAACGATGTAACATGAAGTATATTGGACAGACTGGTAGACACCTAGCCGACCACTTTAGGAAACACCTTAGTGATCTTATTCAACTATCGCATAAGTGTTACCATTTTGTCGTCTGTCCATTCTTGAATGTTACTAATCCAAGATTTAAGTACAAATGTGACCATTTTGTAGAGTGTCCATTACTGAATGTTATTCAAAACTCTGACAAACCTGACCCTAAACATTTCAATTTTTCTGACCACAATGGAGTCGACGATGACCGTGTTTAGTATGTGTCATCTTTTCGCAGGAACTACGTATACCTAACTGTTTGTACCGAACGTAATATGCCTAGATAATCAACGTGGGGTTGATCACAACTTCCTGCAAAGCGCTTGCAAAATATTTTAGAGAATATTCTAAAGACTGCCATTTTTATAGATTGATTAAATTATGTCATGGCGAACGTAGCCTTTAGCAAGATGAAAAAACATACTGACCAATAACAAGATGTCAATTGAAACAAGAAAAAGTGTTGAGGTGCTACATAGAGCCTGTGCTTTTGTATGGATGTGAAGCTTGGGCAATGTGCAGTAAAGCTGAAAAAAACATCTGATGGCTGTGGAAATGTGGTTTCTGGGTAGAATGCAAAAAATGCCACGGACAGACATAAAAACCAATGACCAAGTGCTACAAGAAACAAATGAAAATCGCAAACTGATTAGAGAAATTAGACGTAGACAGTCACAATTTTTTGGGCATGTTATGAGAAGAAATTAATTGGAGAACTTGGTGACAACTGGCAAGATCGAAGGGAAAAGACCAAGGGGAAGACCTAGAAGTAAATACCCGGATGGCTTGGCCACATGACATGGTCGAGACAGGAACACTGAGTTGATCCACGACCCTGGTGATCGGGTGAAATTTCGAGTCATGACCGCCCACGCTTTCCGGCATGGCACATGATGGATGGATGAAAATAACGTTATGGCTATCGATATGCCTTACATATGGAAAGAGAAGACAATAAGAAGGAAAGGCTTGCGAACGCGGTTCGTGAGCCGCTTACCAGGCGTTCAAAACGCAACCGCGACCGATTAGTACAGCAGACCGTGTCGCGTTGTGTTATAACGTGTTGGTATGGGAGCGGGTCGTTCAATATGCAACATTAAAAAAAAAAAAAAAGATTTTGAAGACCACACTTCTGTCAATTTCTTCTATCATTCAACCCCAACAGCGAGTCGTTGAGATGCAATAAGAATTCGCTCCCAATCAAATTTGTCCACTGCCTTTCACCTTAAGGAGTATTCATATTTGTTTCCATTTTGTAGTTTGCACATTAATGAGTATTACCAGTCCCAGTTTTTGTGTGTGACCATTTTGTAGTCTGTTCATTTTCAATGTTACTAATCCGAATTTTCTTTTAGTATAAGTGTGGTCATTTTGAATGTCCATTCTTGAATGTTACTAATCCAAAATGTAAGTACCAGTATGAATATTTTGAAGTCTGTCCATTTCGGAATCTTAAAAATCCATACTTCTTTTAGTGTTAGTGTTTGTTGAAACAATTACTAAGAAACCACAAATTATTCTGTAACTGGTGCCTGCGCAGAGTAAGACAAAAATAGCAAGACAGAATCATCAACGTGGAGATCTTTCAGACAAGGACATACGAGGGATAGTCAATAAGTAAGTCACACAGTTCTGTGGGATGGCAGGTAAATGTAGTTGGTGTTTTCTACAGGTGTCATTAGGTGACAACAACATCAAACTGTATATTCCCGTTCCTCAGGTGGCGTTGGGTGTCTCATGCGCATGCGCAGCGCATAAAAAAATGACGACTGTACTTATGGAGTGTACAACCAAAGAGCAATGTGCTGTTGTGCGTTTTTCGTGGGCAAAAGGACTGCCTGCAAAGGACATTCATAAGGAAATGCTTCCTGTTTATGCCGACAACTGTTTGTCCCGTAAATCGGTGCACCGCTGGGTAGAAAATGTTTCTCAAGGACGCTCTAAAATTGTTGACTAAATCTGATCTGGTCGTCCTGTTGCGATTGCAACAGAAGCATCCGTGCAGCGGGTGGAGGAGATGATTAGAGGTGACAGGCGAGTAACGACAGACTGTAACATCTGCAGTAGGGTGCTCACATGGTTCAGCATACAGCATAATCATGATCGATTGAAATTTAAGACAGTGTGCTCAAGGTGGATACCCAGACAATTGAAGGAGGAACACAAAATGAACCGATTTGGCCTGTCCTTGCATCATCTCTGTCGATACGTAGATGAAGGAGAAGACATGCTGAACAGGATTGTTATTGGGGACGAATCATGGGTGCATCACTACCAGCCCGAATCAAAGAGTGCTTCAATGCAATGTAAACATCCTACTTCGCCTTGTGTCCAAAAATTCAAGGTTACGCCATCAGCAGGGAAGGTTGTGTTGACAGTGTTCTGGGATTGTCAAAGAGTGCTTTTAACCAATTTCAAGAAAAAAGGTGACAATGTGAATTCTTAATCGTGCTGTAAAGTTCTATCGATGCTTCATGATGCAATTCGAAGAAAACGTCCAAGACTGCTGACTAGAGGAGTGTAGCTTCTTCATGACAATGCCAGACCACATACGGTTCGATTAACTCAGGAGAAAATTAAGCAACTAAGGTGGGAAGTTCTGGAACATTCACCTTACAGCCCCGACTAAGTCCCTAGCGATTTCCACCGTTTTGGTCCACCGACAACCCACTTTGGCGGGAGACATTTCGCGAATGACGCCGAAGTTGAATGTGAAGTGAAAACGTGGTTTAGAAAACAGAGCACGCAGTTATATGCAGCTGGTTTTGGGAGGATTGATAAAACGATGGGATACGTGCATCAATGTTGGTGGAGATTATGTTGAGAAATAAAGGGACAAGGTATGTATAAAAATAAATTGGTTTCAATTGGATGTTATCATATTTAGTTGTTTTTCTACAGCCATTTGTGACTTACTTATTGACTACCCCTTGTAGATACCAGTTAAGTCAAGAGGCGAGAAAAAGACGTTAGTGCCGGAAATGACACAGTGAGAAAACCTAAGAATAGCACAACTAGAAAATCCCTTGTATGGAACCCACAGAGCAATCAAAAAAAGCTGAACACCTAAAGGTGCGCGGTGAAGTGAGTTAGAGACAGAGATACATAATAAGGCGGAGGATAAGTCGGGGCTGCGTGAGACAGCGAAGGATAAGACGACTAGAAGTGAGTTGGCTGGGGAAACTTGGCTCCATTTGACTGACCATTATGTAGACTGTCCATTCTTGAATGTTACTCAATGCAGGACTTCTTTTAGTATAAGTGTCACCACTTTGTAGACTGTCCATTATTGAATGTTCTAATATTTTTCTGAGTGTTATCTTCCAAAGGAGCATAGGGCCTCAACCAATTCTCACCAAGCTCTTTAATCATCTGTATCTCTTAAAATGTTCTCCATCTCAATATAACATTCGTATACGTCCGTAATTCTCTCACTCGCGTCTTGTGCTTTTAAGAGTTGTTTCTATGTCGTTTGCTGCGTAGGTTTTTGCTGTGTGGGTCTTTTGCTGTGTGGGTCTTTTGCTGTGTGAGTCTTTTGCTGTGTGGGTCTTTTGCTTTGTGTGTCTTTTGCTGTGTGGGTCTTTTGCTTTGTGTGTATTTTGCTGTGTGGGTCTTTTGCTGTGTGGGTCTTTTGCTGTGTGGGTCTTTTGCTGTGTGGGGCTTTTGCTGTGTGGGGCTTTTGCTCTTTGGCTTTTTGCTATATAGGCTTTTGCTGTGTAGGTCTTTTGCTATGTGGGTCTTATGCTGTGTAGGTCTTTTGCTATGTGGGTCTTCTGCCGTGTGGGCTTTATGTTTACCAAGACAGAGGTCTGGATTCAACCCACAGCCGTGGTGGGATTCTGTTGTGTTTTCCTGCAAATACAGCTCTGAGGTCAGCCAACCTTGTTTCATAAACTGGGTACCAGGAAATGTTCATAATTGTCTGCGAAGGACAGGCTGGAGGGAAAGGACTGGTTACCTCTACCCATTATGCAAGTCCTAGAATATATGGAAACTGTAGATACGTGGTTTTATAGAAGAATTGTGAGAACGCAGTGAACAGGCAGAAAGAGCAGTGAAGTTATCTTCAAAGAGGTTAACTCACAAAGCGAACTAGTTACTCCGATCAGAAGAAGACAATCGACATTATTTTGGGTATGTCGAGAAAGCTGGAATATGTCGTCACAACGGGAAGGAAGGAGGGGAAGAGAGGCAGGGGAAGACCAAGACAGAAGATGCTGGACAGCTTAACATCGTTGCATGGAGGGATTTCGGTATGAGAAATGATTGGCAGCACAAGAGACAGCAGGCCCTAGACAGACATGACTACTAATGCCATACGGTATGGACTATATGAATAAAAAGGCATGGAGGAATGTAGGTATCAGAAATTATAGGCAGCACAAAAGACAGCAGGCTGTAGACAGATATCATCACCAACGCCACACGGCATGGACTATATGAATAAAAAGGCATGGAGGAATGTAGGTATCAGAAATTATAGGCAGCACAAAAGACAGCAGGCTGTAGACAGATATCATCACCAACGCCACACGGCATGGACTATATGAATAAAAAGGCATGGAGGAATGTAGGTATCAGAAATTATAGGCAGCACAAAAGACAGCAGGCTGTAGACAGATATCATCACCAACGCCACACGGCATGGACTATATGAATAAAAAGGCATGGAGGAATGTAGGTATCAGAAATTATAGGCAGCACAAAAGACAGCAGGCTGTAGACAGATATCATCACCAACGCCACACGGCATGGACTATATGAATAAAAAGGCATGGAGGAATGTAGGTATCAGAAATTATAGGCAGCACAAAAGACAGCAGGCTGTAGACAGATATCATCACCAACGCCACACGGCATGGACTATATGAATAAAAAGGCATGGAGGAATGTAGGTATCAGAAATTATAGGCAGCACAAAAGACAGCAGGCTGTAGACAGATATCATCACCAACGCCACACGGCATGGACTATATGAATAAAAAGGCATGGAGGAATGTAGGTATCAGAAATTATAGGCAGCACAAAAGACAGCAGGCTGTAGACAGATATCATCACCAACGCCACACGGCATGGACTATATGAATAAAAAGGCATGGAGGAATGTAGGTATCAGAAATTATAGGCAGCACAAAAGACAGCAGGCCGTAGACAGATATGATCACCAACGCCACACGGCATGGACAATACGAATAAGAAGGCATGGAGGAATGTAGGTATCAGAAATTATAGGCAGCACAAAAGACAGCAGGCTGTAGACAGATATCATCACCAACGCCACACGGCATGGACTAAACGAAGATGTAAAGCCCAGTACTTGACACCCCAACTATATTACCTGTCATGGCGTTATATTTATCAGTGAAACAAACATAAACACCGATGCTATTAAACTAAGCGAATGACATCCCTTGCCAGCATAAATGTGCCGCTTGAAATGATCAATTTGCAAATGCAGACATTATAATGCAACTCTCTACTTACATTTAATACTACCTAAATGGGGAACATATAATCACATCTAGTTCTGTCTCCCGTGTGAAGGACGGATCTTTAACAGTTTATGTCCTTAGACATCGTTGTACATTCTGTTGGACTCCATGCTGACCGCAATCGGAGTTTTGTATATCTAGTTAATGTAAGAAAGAGAGTGCTGAAGAGCTATATAGAACCTGTTTTGCTGTACGGCTGTATATCTTGGAATACAAATGAACAGATTAGGAAAAGATTGGAAGCAACAGAGATGTGGTTCCTTAGACGAATGTTGCGAATTCCTTGGACTGCTAAAGTAACTAACAACGAATGCATTAAAGAGGCTAAAGAAACTAGAACATTATATACAACAATAAGAAAGAGACAAACAGCTCTTTTTTTGTGTCATGTGATGAGAAGAGAGGCGCTGGAGAACATCGTGACAACTGGAAAGATCGAGGGGAAGAGAGGCAGAGGCAGACCACGAAAAATGATGCTGGGTGGATTGCAACGGTGGCATGGAGGAATATCAACGGTAGAGTTGATCCTGAAAACCAAAGACCGAGATCTGTGGAGAGTCATGAACGCCTACGCCAGTCGGCACGACACTAGATGATGATGATGATGATGATGATGATGATGATGAGTTAAACATAACATTATAGTTGTCTAGTGGCCTTTTACAGGCCGGACACAAATTTGTCTTATCCAATACGTCATAACCCAAAACAGGATAAAACATTTGACGTAATATCGAGAAGAAATATAAAACTGAGTTATAGGAAAGATCGAGGGGAAGATAAGCAGAGGCAGACCACGAGAAATGATGCTGGATGGATTGCAACGGTGGCATGGAGGAATATCAACGGCAGAGTTCATCCCGAAAACCAAAGACCGAGATCTGTGGAGGGTCAAGAGCACCTACGCCAGTCGGCACGACACTTGATGATGATGATGATGAGTTAAATATAACATTATAGTTGTCTAGCGGCCTTTTACAGGCCGGACACAAATTTTTCTTGTCAATACCTCCAAGTGACAGCTTAACCCAAAACAGTTTAAAACATTTGATGTAATATCGAGAAGAAATATAAAACTGAGTTATAACATTCTCACGCATCTGAAATAGAGAATTTACTTTTACATAAACTTTGAAGTTATCTAACATTTTTATCCCATTATTGATGCTGCATATAACTATCGCTACTTTTTTGAACACTTTTATAAAAGATTATGATAAATATTACAATTATTAAAATCACAGAATACATTCATGATACGTGTAATAAAGTCCCTTGAAATAACAGTGATATGATATTATTATGTCCCTTCCCATTATTTTAATTACATGTCTTCCGTTTAATGTGGTTTTATTTCGTACAAAACAGAGTATTTACAAAGTGCATTGTGTGTTTTCCTTTACATTTGCAAATACAAAAAGACCCCATACGTCAGATGCAGCAAGATTATCTAAATGTTTGTGTAATGACAGCATACTATTTATTATTATGGAACGGCAAATGTAGCGATGTAAGAATTCATATCGATAAATTGTTGTTTTCGGTAATTGCAATTACGAAAAGAAAAAAAAACTTATAGTATCCCGTGGAATAACACAATTGAATCCTCATAAATTCTTCAGTTCAATAGATAGGCGGAAGTGAACGTGTAAACATGTTGAATGTTTTATATGAAATGAGGTTTTTATATGGATTTGCCCAAGGTGCATAGATTCTTTTTAATGTTAATTTTTAAAAAAAAAAAAAAAAAAAAAAAAAAAAAAAAAAAATAAGGGC
Source organism: Cepaea hortensis (assembly GCA_963921405.1). Classification (NCBI taxonomy): domain Eukaryota; kingdom Metazoa; phylum Mollusca; class Gastropoda; order Stylommatophora; family Helicidae; genus Cepaea; species Cepaea hortensis. The sequence continues at coordinate 32,143,931 of OY992894.1, read as the reverse complement.
TCGCGGTTCCCCAGGACGTCAGAGAAGCCCCATCAGGTCCCACGTCCCTGTGTGTCAGTCGGATGACCGCCTGTGCATGTGGCCAAAAGTCCTAGAAGCGAGGTCCATTCTTTTATAAAGGTATATGTGGCCTGAATAATAATGTTGGAAAACAGTGATAATTGCATGCAACATATATTAAGTAAAATTACACATTGTTTATGAACGCAGCTGTGAAAAACAATAAATAAAACGTTAGAAACGAGAGGTCAGCGGGGTCGAATGGATAAGAGCGCTCGTTCTTAAACTTCCATTGCGCTGATGGCAAAGCTGCGGTTTCAACCCTTACACTGGTCAGTTGGAATAAAATGTTTCCTCGTCCTTGACGTGGGGACGTAAATTACAAGTACCTCAGCAGTCGGTGCAGGTTTACCCGAGGGCGAGGGACACTGGTAGAAGGGACAGCTAATCCACACGCAAACACCAGTCCAGTGCACGCCCCAATAGTAGCACATGTGTAGACTATGCTTGAGTCCAAAGCGAGTGAACACCCCCCCCCCCTCCCCGCTTCAATTCACACACACACACACACACACACACACACACACACACACACACACACACACACACACACACAATCAATAAATAAATCAGACACGGTTTATAGAATTCACCATCGACTGGTGTAGCTTACTTCCAATTTTTTTTTTTTAACATGAAAGCTACGATAGCAGCAAGCCAATTTCTATTAACACGCCAAAATTGTCGAATGTGTAAAATAGCAAAAACATATGGGAAACTTTAATCTGCACGAAATTGGCCCACCAGCATTGTATTAGTTACCTAAATTACACAAACACCCAAAGAATTTCAAGCATAATGGACAATTTTCAATCTCAAGTGAGTATAATCTGCATAGTGAGATATCATACCTGAATTCCGGCCTCGCTGTTCGCACTACGCTGTGCACACAGACTATTATTATGCATATTATTTGATTATCAAATTACTTTGGCCAAGTGTTGGAAGGCGCACTCTTTGTATTGATCTGTGCCAGATGCCGAAATAACTGGAGAATGTTGGCGCCAAATCGGGACAGGCAAAATCCGCGTGTGTTAATTATTGTACAGTTGTGTATGTATTATATATGTAGGCTAACTCGGCGCCTCGGTAGTATTGTGTTCGAATCAGTCTGTACGCTGGGATTTATTGTTAAGTTAATAAATAAACACACATGTTTGGAGCTCATAGAAGTGAGACGAAGGAAGTAGAGACTAGAGCACGCACTAGACAACATACACATTGAAAGCTGTAGTTATCGACCGGAATTCGAACCTGTCACCTCCAAATGAAGACATCGCCTCAATGTAGGAACAAGTGTACTTCGACGCATGGGCAACTAGACACCCCTAAAACCGGTGTCTTCATTAGCCAGGTCTATAATCCACACGAACCCACATATAAGGAATACGGCCAGAATTCGTAACTAACCACAGAGAAAGAACCATATGTCTCACAATGTAATATTAAACCAGCATAGGTCAAATAACAAACATACAAACGCAATGGACCATAATGCGGTGTCCAGTATATTGACGAAAGTCTTTGTTTGCTTGCTTGCTTGTGTTCACTGGCTATGAACTCCAGCGTGAAGTCCTGTATGTCGGATGAAGACATCCTGTTGTCCAACATCAGCGTGATGACATACAGGACCTGAGGTTTGCGTGAGTATCCGTTGTCCCATGTCTGGCTTATTGGTGTGCAGACTGGTGGGTCCTCGCCGTACAGGCAGACACTCTCCGACTTCGGAGGAATCAGCGATCCTACTACGTTAGCCAGGATCCCGAAGGGACCTGTAGTCCAGGACGCACGGCGAGGACGTGTTAGTCGGTCTTGGCCAGTATAAAACCTGGCCCTGGTGCCCTTGAAACACCTCTGCGTGTCGCTGTTTAAAAAAAATTGGCCTGGACTCTCATGTCGACCCATCGTAAAATGGACATCAGAAAACGTTCTGGGAAATAAAGGCAGCTGGGGTAACATTTACATCATCGCCTATCGAGTGCCCATTGGTCTTTACAAATAAGGAACTAGCATCATATACACGGGGAGCCACGGCTGCCCAGTACCTAGCATGTTTGCCTGCCGGTCCGGTGGCCATATGTTTGTTACGGACACTGGCTGACAGGTCGACCCTGTCTTGAGTGGATACCAGGAAATGTTCTGGGAAGCAAAGTCAGCCGGTTTAATACTGGCCATATGATCCGTCGACTGGTCAATACAAAATATGGGACAAAAACCGCCATGTTACACCGCACGGCCTGGAGAATGGTCCCTTGCTGTGACCTTACTGTGTATGTGTGGTTTTCTTAGGTTGTAGCTTGATCTTGTGTTTGCGTTACAAGTTAGGTGCATGTCCTTCCTTGTACGACAATAACCTGAGGGTTGGGGTTGGGGTGAGTAGTAGTATATTTATGGAAAGTGTGTGTGTGTGGGGGGGGGGGGGGTCCAGTAGAGGGTCAGCCGACCTCTCTACACATGTTCCTAGTAAGTTGATACGAAAGATCTTCGACTGTGCCTTCATTAAGATTTGGTAACTGGTTCGTGACACCTTCTTTTCAACCGTGACAGGTGCTTGCCAATCAATTTCCAATCTATTACTTCCTGTTGGACGTAGCCATTGTATTATGAGGCCGTCGTTAAAATGACAAGTCGAGTGTATTGTATGGGATGCCTTAAATCAAGAGTAGTAGTGTATTGTGTGTGTGTGTGTGTGTGGGGAGGAGGGGGGTGGGGTAACTGAAATCAAGAGCGGTAGTGTATTGTGGGGGTATCTGACATCAAGAGTGGTAATGTGGGGGTCCTGAAATCAAGAGTGGTAGTGTATCGTGTGGGGGTCCTGAAATCAAGAGTGGTAGTGTATTGTGTGGGGTCCCGGAAATCAAGAGTGGTAGTGTATTGTGTGGGGGTCCTGAAATCAAGAATAACAGTGTATTGTGTGTGGTACCTGAAATCAAGAATAGCAGTGTATTGTGTGGGGTCCCTGAAATGAAGAATGACAGTGTGTGTCTGTGAGAGAGAGAGAGAGAGAGAGAGAGAGAGAGAGAGAGAGAGAGAGAGAGAGAGAAAGAGAGAGAGAGAGAGAGAGAGAGAGAGAGAGAGCATGGGGGGAGGGGTGAGATCTGTGGAAACCAACAGAAGTAGTAGTAGTGTCTACACATGAGTGAAGAGAAGATAGGTGAAATCAGGAGCAGTATTTTTAGGCGGACCTGGCGAAATCAAAACTGAGTGTGGCCATGGCAGAAGCACGGGTTGGGATTGTACACACTGACCTGGGCTCACGGGCCAGCCCAGCCTGAAGTGGGTGCCAGGAACTGACTTGGGAAGTAAAGGCGGCCGGTATGACACCGACCACATCAGCCACCGAGCGCTGATTGGTCTATAAACGTGTGGGTCTAGCACCATATGTGCCGGTCTCCGTGGTCAAGAGGTTACACGACTTTCTCCGTAATCTCGTAAGTAATGTGACGTTGCGCGAGAATCAGTAGCGGTTCTCACCGCGTCGGTAACTTACGGGATATGTGAGCCGGTCGCTCAGAAAGAAATGGCAAACTATTGAGCGTAATCTTGCCAAGAAATCAACAATCAGCTGAAAGATGCTGATGTTGACAGCGATGTCCTGTAAAGGATATGCAAACAGAAGACGAAGAACACCTTATGTCCCATGCACCTAACGCGAGTAGGTTACTATGAGAGGCATGGGGAGATCTAGAGTACGGACGCTGGCATTGGTGTACACCAGAAGCCCCCAGACAGAGCCACAGACAGGAAGAGACTGGAGGAGGAGGAGGAGGAGGAGGTGGTATGCGTCTGTCTATACACTAATTCTCCTCCACGTCAGCTTGTATGAAACACACAACTACCTATGCAGGTCAGTATGGTCGAATGGGTAAGAACACGTTTTCTTAAACATCCGGCGTGCTGATGCCGAAGTTAGGGGTTCAACCACTACACCGGACAGCTGGACTAAAATGTTGACCTGTCGTCCTTGACTTGGGGACGTAAATTACAAGTACCTGTGAAGTCGGAGTAGGCTCGCCTGATGGCGAGGGACACTGTTAATAGGGAAAGCTAATCCACACGCAAAATTCAGTTCATCACCACTATAAAGCCTTATCCTGGTGCGAGGAAATGCAAACCAAAGACAAAATAGCCATGGCAGGGCAGACCAGGCCCTAAGCCTTGGTTGGCAGCTGGTCTAGGACCGAAGCTCCGACAGGCGGACAGTTAGAGCATTGCTTTGCTGATCCGGCAGCTTCTGCAGCTTGTCGTGTTCCAGATTATAGGTGTCAACTTTCCTCTGGAGTGAACTAGGCAGGCCGAGAGAGGGATCATGCTGCATGGGTAACACATGGTTTCTTTATTTTAGCCCAGGCTTTGTGCTATGGAGAGGCAATAACTCCATCCCTGGTCTTAACCGGTCTCGGAATCAAAGCGAGAGGCAACTGTTACGGGTTATAAGTCCTTGTCAGTTGGCGTAGACATGGGGCGCCACGCGTTGCCTCTGACGGTGGGAGACACCTACAGGTGTCACTGATCAGCTACCGCCCGCCTCAAGCTGGGCAGCCCCCAGCCAATTGGGTGCTGATCCGCCACAACCTGCCTGCTTCAATGGGCGCTTGGGGCTAGGACAAAATCTGAATCGCAGGCTGTAAAACCAATGTACCAGGTACTAATGACCATGTTTTCACATGCATCTACTGTGGGCAAACATTTGCAGCAAGAATTGGCCTTACCAGCCACGCTCGCCACCGCCATGGGTCGTAGTTATTAAGCCTTTTTGAATCACGATGTACCAAATTATCGTCTGTCAAGACGGAAAGGTGCCAATGAATGAATTAAACCACTATAAATAGAGTGTATGGACAACGCTTGAGTTATAAGTGAGCGAGCGCAAAAAAAAAAAAAAAAAACTACTGCCTATTTATGTACGAGAGTTCAGTCAGGTGGAGCAGCGCTTAATCGTCCTGTTCGGTGTCGGCGGGGTAAGTCGTTCCACATACCAGCGAGTTGGACGTAAACCTTGACGTCTCGCTCACCAGGCAACGGCGAACGTACAATTGTCTTGAAAATCCACCTGGGATTGTTGGCACCGTTCTGTAGAGGATATGCACAATTGTCTATGTATGCACGAGTGTGCGCGTCTGTGTGCAAGTGTGTGCGTTTGTGCGCGAGTGTGTCATTCTTGCTCATTGTTATTATCTTGATCTGCATGAATGAGCGTTATTTACAATTAAATGAGACAGTGCGCATTGCGAACAGGCGCATTTTGTATGTTAGCATGTCTGTATTTGTCTAGTCTAGATGTTTGTTTACCTGCGGCGTAATCTGTCTGTCCCATATTCCTGAATTTGTCTAGTGTCTATCGATTTGCTTGTTGTTTCATTTCGTTGTTATTTGTTTGATATCAGACAACCCCCTCGCTCAACCTTCCCAACCGCCATTCATATTTACTATTCAGTGTCGAGTTTGCCTGGCCGGTGTATTAGTGTAGCTGATATGGAGCTATGCTGATAGTGTCATGAGCGATGTCGGACGGGAGTGCGATGCCTGCATTCGTCACTCACCAAGAGAGGAAAAGACTGTCTTCCGTACATTCAGGCTTTCAACATGTGATGGCAATATCACATTATAGACCAATAATAGGAAATTGTTTCGGTACAATTTAAAACAAAAATAGAGGTTGCCTGTGGGCATGCCAATGTTGGATGGGTAGACAGCTGGGTGTATGTAGTTATGGATGGACAGGCGAATGGATGGGCGGTCGGATGGACAGATGGGTGTATGTATGTGTGGATGGACAGGCGAATGGATGGGCGGTCGGATGGACAGATGGGTGTATGTATGTGTGGATAGACAGGCGAATGGATGGGCGGGCGGATGGACAGATGGGTGCATGTATGTGTGGATGGATAGGCGAATGGATAGGCGGACGGATGGACAGATGGGTGTATGTATGTGTGGATGGACAGGCGAATGGATGGGCGGGCGGATGGACAGATGGGTGTATGTATGTGTGGATGGAAAGGCGAATGGATGGGTGGCCGTATGGACAGATGGGTGTATGTATGTGTGGATGGACAGGCGAATGGATGGGCGGACGGATGGACAGATGGGTGTATGTATGTGTGGATGGACAGGCGAATGGATGGGCGGACGGATGGACAGATGGGTGTATGTATGTGTGGATGGAATGGCGAATGGATGGGTGGACGTATGGACAGATGGGTGTATGTATGTGTGGTTGGACAGGCGAATGGATAGGCGGACGGATGGACAGATGGGTGTATGTATGTGTGGATGGACAGGCGAATGGATGGGTGGACGTATAGACAGATGGGTGAATATAAGTATGGATGGACAGGCGAATGGATGGGTGGACGTATGGACAGATGGGTGTATGTATGTATGGATGGAATGGCGAATGGATGGGTGGATGGATGGATGAACGGGCAGATGTATGAATTGAAGAATGTATGGTTTTACGGATGGTTCTATGGATGTGTGGGTGGGTGGATGGTCGGCGGTGCATGGATATACAGATTGTTGGATGGATATGTGGGCACAATGTGCAGAATGTCAGTATTTTTCTTGTTCTTGGCTGCCGGAATTCTCAGACTTTTTCGGCAACATTTAAGTTCAAAAGCCTCGATTTTCTTTCTTTTTAAACATCAATGAAAAAAAATAAAGCGCTTATTGATTCCTTTCCCAAAATTGAGCTATAATTCCTCCCGTTCCTCTCCTCATACACCCAACGCATCACCAATCCGCAATCATACTCCCAACTATTTACCAAGAACTGCCCATAGTCAATATTTCCTTAACACATCAGACCAACGAAAAGGCCTTCTTGTCTTTCCGGTTACACTTATCGTCGCAGCTTGGCCGCCAGACTTTACCGGCGACATTCGATCCACGGACGGGAACTCCCGCTGGGGTGTCTTGCCAGAGTGTTTACACTGAAGACGTGTTCTTCTTTTACTTTCGTTTTCGTTGTAGATGTTTGTGCAGAGAATAAGTGTCCTTCAAAACGGTTATTCGTATGAGTAGTGGTGGCTGATCGGAAGAAATAAAAACGTGTGAACACGAAGAACGACAGAAAGAACAAGGCAGACAGACAGAGAAAGATGCGGGCTCCGCCTTTATTTTCTCTAGGGCTGTTTGTGGGGAGAATAAGATTGAAGAAAACAGGTGCGATTATGCTATTGGTCTTAACATGGACTGCGTGAATAAAAGAAATAAATGTCTGGGAACAAATTAGTGGCGTAACAAAATACATATATAGTCACAACAAGGACAGAGAAGATAAAGGTAATTCATATCTGGAAACGAAGGAGTAAATTAACAACATAAATATGTAAAGTTACAACAAGGACATAGGAGATATAAGTAATTCATATCTGGAAACGAATGAGTAAATTAACAACATAAATATGTAACATCACAACGAGGACAGAGAAGATAAAAGTAACACATGTCTGGGAACATCTAGGCCTAAACTGAGTACCAGAAAATGTTCTGAAAGTAAAGACAATCGACTTGATACTGACCATATCACCCACTGATACTGACCATATCACCCATTGAGTGCTGATTGGTCTATACCAGTAGTTCCCAAGCTTTACAAGCAGAGGGCCATATCTACTATTTTCGGTAGTTGAGCGGGCCACGACGTTATAAAATTATAAAAGTCGTGCAATATCATTCTTACCTTTCTTAACCTTCGTCAACAAAATTTACAACTTTAAAGGCAGTCAGTGTCAGTAATACACTGCGGTCATTTTTTGGTTTAAGATCAAAAGTTCATTAACAATACATTTTAAATCAGTTTCGAAAATCGCTATTAATGTAATTAATTTACAATTGTAACTGTTCTTCATAACCTCGCGTGCCACTTTATGACAGCTGGCGGGCCACAAGTGGCCCGCGGGCCGTGGTTTAGGAACCTCTGGTCTATACTATTTGAGACTAGCACCATATACACAATACGCACCAACTGTGGAAAAAAGATTCTTTACTTTTTACACCTTACCCAATACGGCTAATGGTGTGGGAAAAGATTCTTTACTTTTTACACCTTACCCAATACGGCTAATGGTGTGGGAAAAGATTCTTTACTTTTTACACCTTACCCAATACGGCTAATGGTGTGGGAAAAGATTCTTTACTTTTTACAACTTACCCAATACGGCTAATGGTGTGGGAAAAGATTCTTTACTTTTTACACCTTACCCAATACGGCTAATGGTGTGGGAAAAGATTCTTTACTTTTTACAACTTACCCAATACGGCTAATGGTGTGGGAAAAGATTCTTTATTTTTTACACCTTACCCAATACGGCTAATGGTGTGGGAAAAGATTCTTTACTTTTGACAACTTACCCAATACGGCTAATGGTGTGGGAAAAGAATCTTTATTTTTTACTTTACTTTTTACACCTTACCCAATACGGCTAATGATGTGTGAAAAGATTCTTTACTTTTAACTTTACTGTTTACAACTTACCCAATACGGCTAATGGTGTGGAAAAAAGATTCTTTACTGTTTACCACTTACCCAATACGGCGAATGGTGTGGAAAAAAGATTCTTTACTGTTTACCACTTACCCAATACGGCTAATGGTGTGGAAAAAGATTCTTTACTGTTTACCACTTACCCAATACGGCTAAACCGGGCTCTGTGGCTAAGGGCTTGCGAAAGCGGTTTGTGAGCCCGTATACCCGGGTTCGAAAGCATTGGCAAACTACTGAACGTAAAACTTGCCAAGACATCAACAGCAGCTGAAAAATGCAGGTGTTGACTGCAATGTCAAGTAAATAGGATATGCAAATTTAAAAAAAAATTCTTATTATGTACAACTGAAATCCACACTGCAAGTCATTTTTAGTCACAGGCGGGGCGACGATGCTCAACGCCACTGCGTCCCTCGCAAACATCCAGTTTATAAATAACTCGTGAAAAAACGCCCACTCTCCTGACGCTGTTTGTAAATTATGAAAAGACAACAAACAAACATTAAAGGCTAGCTTTGTGCTCAGGCGAAGCACACGTCAAATGCCAACAGTGACGAATCACAGAGATCCGATCCAAATGGCCTTTAATAGCCAGGGCTCGTTAGATTCTCATTACTCGACATTTAAAACAAATACCGCGTTTGGCCGCCGACCGTTAAACTGAATACCGCATCTCAGAGTGATGGATGGACAAATAATGCGCATCTACTTAAATTATTCATTCTTCCACGCAACAACGCCACGTGACCTCCGTATTCATTTGCTTAATGGGTTGAATAAGGTAGGGTATATTAATACAGTCTGTCAGTTGGGGTGGGGAGGGAACTGTGGGTAGGGGAGGGGGGAGTGTAAATGGCCACAATGTAGTGAAGGGAGTCTCCGTGACGAGTGGTCAAGCCGTCTGCTTCGGGCTCCGAAGGTTGTGGGTTCGATTCCCCCCCCCCTCTCTTTCGGTTCACGAGTCAATTGTTCACGGAGACTCCTGGGGGTCGTTGCTGGAGCTACGGAGTTCGTGCTTTGTGTGACGCTTTCGGCAGGCCACCCCGCGGAAAGAGACCGAGCTATGTGGGATAAAATCCGGTGTAATGAAATCGATCTACTCGACATTTATGACTTTTTTTAAAGACAATGTAGTAAACACCCGGATACCGAATTACTCTTTCATATAACGTGGTTTACGCTTACCTGCCGGCCCGGTGTCAATGTGTTCTGACACCCCCTCGATGTAGTGTGGTTAACGTTGAAGTTAGTTTCATATCCTTTACGGACGTAGCAGTCAACCCCAGCATTGTTTGGCTGTTCGTGATTCCTTGGCAAGTTTTACATTCAGCAGTTCGCCATTGCATTCTGAACGACCGGCGCTCATACCGTTTCATTTAAAAAAAACAACAGCTTAACGTAGCCTTCTCAAATAAGAGCGGAAAAGCTGGTGGTACCGCGTGCAGGTTTCCCGCGTTAAAACATTCAGCGAAACTAGAAACTTCAAAGCGTAGGTAGTAACGCCTCTGCTTTGGCAAACCGTCGAAGGTCAAGGGTTACTCACTGGTAGTCTACGGGGTCTGACACATGGAAGTAAGAAGCCTTATGCACACACATTTGTGCAAGTTTGGAATTCTGACCTATCAGCCAGGGCCGCGCATAGCTTAGTGCGATGCGCTTCCCTCGAAAGAAGCACACATGTGCGCGCGCGCGCACACGCACGCACGCACACACATACACACCAAAATTCTTCTTTCGTCGTATTCCTTCATTTCCCTTTAAACTAATCTTTTCAGTTGTTACAATATGCTCTGGTTTTCATCACATCATAATGGGGTCTTACAATGACGACTTTCTGCTTGTTTACCAACTGTTCATGATTCACAATTATATGTTAAAGCTGGTTCTGCGTGACATGCAAGAATCTTTGTTTTATAATCATCCATGACAGGGAATTATTGCATACGATGATGGTAATTGTATCAAGTGTGTGTGTGTGTATTTTGTTGTTGATAGTCCTACTACGTTCATTATCTCTGCGATATATCTTCCATCTGAGTTTATATATAGGCCTAAAAACTGCAGTGACTTTAACTGTACAGTTATCACGATTCATTTCTTTGATATAACCATTACTAATGTATTCCTTAGTGAATGTAACTGATTAAGTGCCATGGGATAATTAATCGTCTCAAGCGACTTCCCCTTTCTGCCATGTGTTTATATATAGCAGTTTTCTTTATGCACCCCCTATTAATTTAATATATAATACAACAAGTATGCTACCATATTAACAACTTTTAAGTCATAACTGTTTGTTTACTTTCCATTTTCTGCCATCCACTTTTGTTAGGTACAAATCTACGTTTTATTTGGCACTGAATCTTTTACACGTTTGGCACGATATGTTTCTTTCATATAACCAGTATTTATGTATTCATTGGTGAACTGAAATAGAGAAGCCACAAACAAGAGGTAGCCCAGTTTCTTGCCCGGCATAATTCGCTGCATCTCGTGATGTGCATAATGCAGAATTAAATATCGTATGAAGTGAACAGACGAATCATATTTTTGATGCAATACACAACACGCATTGCCATTTATTTTAGGTGTCATTCTAGCGTACGTCATTATGGCACAGTTAGAAGAAGAAAGAGATTCGGGTATCAAGGACCTGATTCTACACGGATAGGCGATATATAAATGATCACCAAGACCAGACAACAAGCAGAATTGTTCCACTCCACCATGAGCCAAGCCAACAAGAACATTTCATTATCCTTTGATCATGATCACATTGACACCTGAGACATTAAAACATCTTAATCCGACGCCAAAGAAATGATACCATGCAAAGATCAGTCTGTCCAAAAGCAACATGGACGGGCCAATACCTTTGTACCGGTTCAATATTAGCGTGGCCTGGTATGAACCCTATTCAATCCAGCTAGAAACATTTGCTCCGACGACACACTGGCAGACGAACTGGTCACTCTTAACCAGAGGGAGTCTGCGTTACGAAATGGTTACCCCCGCCTGCCGGGAGCTCCGAAAGTTGTAGGTTCGATTCCGGTCTACGTCGATCGGTTTACGAGTGCCATTTTCTCAGACTCGTGGGTATCGTCGCTGGAACTACGGAGTTTGTGCTTTGTGCGACACTTTTGGCAGTTCGTCCTGAACTAGATCCTGTTGCCTTCTAAACCCTTTACCTGACCATGCGGTCTGCTCTCTGAGATAACGGTCTTGTGGTAGGAATGCCGCTTCTTTCATCATTAGTTTTAAAACATGTTACCTGTCCTTTGTAGGATGTTGCGATCAACCTCAGCCCCAGGTTGATTTCCTAAGTAACTTTTACGTTCAGTAGTTTGCCATTGCTTTCTGAACGAGAAGACAACGTTAAGTCCACTGACCGGCGCGTGGAATGAATTCACTTTCCCGCCGTTGGTGCACAAGATGTTTAAAAGCTGGCGCGATAACCTCTGAGCTGCGATGACACTTCACCATTAATTTATATACTATACTAGCTGACCCTGCCCGGCTTCGCCCAGACCCTGGTGGGGAGCATCTCATTTAATTCATATAAGTAGTCATATAAGTTCTCGTTCCCGTTACCGACTGTCTGTCTGTCTGTCTGTCTGTCTGTCTGTCTGTCTGTCTGTCTGTCTGTCTGTCTGTCTGTCTGTCTGACCCGGCCCGGCATTGCCCAGCTCCTGGTGTGGAGCATCTCATTTAATTCATATAAGTAGTCATATAAGTTCCCGTTCCCGACTGTCTATCTGTCTGTCTATCTGTCTGTCTATCTGTCTGCCTGACCCTGCCCGGCTTCGCCCAGTCCCTGGTGGGAAGCATCTCATTTAATTCATATAAGTAGTCATATAAGTTCCCGTTCCCGTTACCGACTATCTGTCTGTCTGTCTGTCTGTCTGTCTGAC
>OY992894.1:31926469-32128969 GCA_963921405.1 Cepaea hortensis | reverse complement strand
CACACTTGTGTCAACCAAGAGGGCATTGAGTGCAAGTGAGCGAGGGTTTCCCAAGACACTAGGAAACTAGCCTCAACGAGTAACCATGGAGTACAGGTTACTCGAGTTAACTGACCAGCGTGCTGGGACACCACGCACGCAAGACTCGTCAGGGCACGGAGGATCCAACGTCCGTGTTTGAACACGCAACTAGAAGCGTGGCTCAGACTGCGACTGAGACGATTGGAGAGTAGACGTGTTCCTTATGAATACTATAAGTTTATAGACAATAGTGATTGTTAGGCTTTAGATTCCATTCAGTGATTAATAGTATCATTATCACCTCTTCATTGCATCTGTGTAACGTACCATGATGTTTATTGTCAATGAAGTATTCCGCTCGCGGAGCTTGTTTGTAATCAGCTCTAAATAAATTGTACCTTTTGCAAATGACACGAGTTATTATTTCGTGTGGTGCAAAAGTAGGGGAGTCCTGAAATACCTGTGGCTAGCAAGTCGCTGACAATGGATTATGCATTATTTTTATAAAAACTTTGAAAATACCTTAAAGATTATATCATTATTTATTATAACTCATATGCATGTAAATAACTATAGACAAAGAGTTTATAAATCTTTGAAAACGATGCAACAATATGACTATAAAGTATATAGAAATGTTATTAAAAGTTATGCCCCTTGAAATAACTTTTCTAGAGTTAAGTCCCCTTGCTATATAGAAATTATAATGAAAAATGAAATATTAAATTTTAGTAAGTAAGTAGCCGGAAAAAAAACAACTAAAAAACTATGACAGAAAGTTGCACAGGAATGAAAAGAAAACTTGTAGAAAATTTCATCTCAATCGGATGGACCGTTCGCGAACGCATAAAGAACGGACATACATACAGTCTCTTTTATAGATATAGATAAACCTCTGAGCCACGCTGACACTTCATCATTAATTTATGTCCTACTAGCTGACCCGGCCCGGCTTTGCCCAGACCCTGGTGGTGAGCATCTCATTTAATTCATATAAGTAGTCATATAAGTTCTCGTTCCCGTTACCGACTATCTGTCTGTCTGTCTGTCTATCTGTCTGTCTGTCTGTCTGTCTGACCCGGGCCGGCATCGCCCAGCTCCTGGTGTGGAGCATCTCATTTAATTAATATAAGTAGTCATATAAGCTCCCGTTCCCGTTCCCGACTATCTATCTGTCTGTCTGTCTGTCTATCTGTCTGTCTGTCTGTTTGTCTGTCTGACCCGGCCCGGCTTCGCCAAATCCCTGATGGGGAGCATCTCATTTAATTCATATAAGTAATCATATAAGTTCCCGTTCCCGTCCGTCCGTCCGTCCATCCGTCCGTCCGTCTCTGTCGGTCTGTCTGTCTGCCTGTCTGTCTAATCATTTATTGGTTGCAGTTAGAACAACCTTAGATAAACGAAGACCAACTTACAAAAAGCATTAGAAAGAGCACTTGAAAGATCTTTACATCTTCCCCAACAATTAACATGGGTAAATGGAGCGGCGGCAGCAGCAGCAGCAGAAGAAGAAAAAGGAGGAGTAGGAGGAGGGAGGAGGAAGAAGGAAGAAGGAGGTGGAGGAGGGAGGAGGAGGAGGGAGGAGGAGGAGTAGGAGGGAGGAGGAGGGATTAGGAGGAGGAGGGAGGAGGGGAGGGAGGAGGAGGGAGGAGGAGGAAGAGGGAGGAGGAGGGAGGAGGCTGAGGAGAGAGGAGGGAGGAGGAGGGAGGAGGAGGAGGAGGAGGGAGGAGGAGGAAGAGGGAGGAGGAGGGAGGAGGAGGTCGAGGAGGAAGAGGGAGGAGGAAGAGGGAGGAGGAGGGAGGAGGAGGTCGAGGAGGAAGAGGGAGGTGGAAGAGGGAGGAGGAGGGAGGAGGAGGAAGAGGGAGGATGAGGAGGGAGAAGGAGGGAGGAGGAGAGAGGAGGAGGAGGAGAGAGTCTGCGTTATGATGAGGCGGAGGGAGAAGGAGGAGGGAGGAGGAGGAAGGAGGAAGAGGGAAAAGGAGGAGGGAGGAGGAAGAGGGAAAAAGAGGAGGGAGGAGGGGGAGGAGGAGGAAGAGGGAGGAGGAGGTGGAGGGAGGAGGAGGGAGGAGGTAGAGGGAGGAGGAGGAGTGAGGAGAGAGAGGAGGAGGAGAGAAGAGGAGGAGGGAGTAGGGAGGAGGAGGAGGGGGAGAAGGGAGGAGGAGGAGAGAGGATGAGGGAGGAGGAGGAGGGAGGATGGAGGAGGGAGGAGGAGGAAGAAGAGAGGAGGAGAAGGGAGGAGGAGGGAGAAGGAGGAGGGAGGATGGAGGAGGGAGGAGGAGGAAGAAGAGAGGAGGAGAAGGGAGGAGGAGGGAGAAGGAGGAGGGAGGAGGTAGAGGGAGGAGGAGGGAGGAGGAGGAGAGAAGAGGAGGAGGGAGTAGGAGGAGGGAGGAGGAGAGGGAGGAGGAGGAGGGAGAAGGGAGGAGGAGTTCCCGTTCCCGTCCGTCCGTCCGTCCATCCGTCCGTCCGTCTCTGTCGGTCTGTCTGTCTGCCTGTCTGTCTAATCATTTATTGGTTGCAGTTAGAACAACCTTAGATAAACGAAGACCAACTTACAAAAAGCATTAGAAAGAGCACTTGAAAGATCTTTACATCTTCCCCAACAATTAACATGGGTAAATGGAGCGGCGGCAGCAGCAGCAGCAGAAGAAGAAAAAGGAGGAGTAGGAGGAGGGAGGAGGAAGAAGGAAGAAGGAGGTGGAGGAGGGAGGAGGAGGAGGGAGGAGGAGGAGTAGGAGGGAGGAGGAGGGATTAGGAGGAGGAGGGAGGAGGGGAGGGAGGAGGAGGGAGGAGGAGGAAGAGGGAGGAGGAGGGAGGAGGCTGAGGAGAGAGGAGGGAGGAGGAGGGAGGAGGAGGAGGAGGAGGGAGGAGGAGGAAGAGGGAGGAGGAGGGAGGAGGAGGTCGAGGAGGAAGAGGGAGGAGGAAGAGGGAGGAGGAGGGAGGAGGAGGTCGAGGAGGAAGAGGGAGGTGGAAGAGGGAGGAGGAGGGAGGAGGAGGAAGAGGGAGGATGAGGAGGGAGAAGGAGGGAGGAGGAGAGAGGAGGAGGAGGAGAGAGTCTGCGTTATGATGAGGCGGAGGGAGAAGGAGGAGGGAGGAGGAGGAAGGAGGAAGAGGGAAAAGGAGGAGGGAGGAGGAAGAGGGAAAAAGAGGAGGGAGGAGGGGGAGGAGGAGGAAGAGGGAGGAGGAGGTGGAGGGAGGAGGAGGGAGGAGGTAGAGGGAGGAGGAGGAGTGAGGAGAGAGAGGAGGAGGAGAGAAGAGGAGGAGGGAGTAGGGAGGAGGAGGAGGGGGAGAAGGGAGGAGGAGGAGAGAGGATGAGGGAGGAGGAGGAGGGAGGATGGAGGAGGGAGGAGGAGGAAGAAGAGAGGAGGAGAAGGGAGGAGGAGGGAGAAGGAGGAGGGAGGATGGAGGAGGGAGGAGGAGGAAGAAGAGAGGAGGAGAAGGGAGGAGGAGGGAGAAGGAGGAGGGAGGAGGTAGAGGGAGGAGGAGGGAGGAGGAGGAGAGAAGAGGAGGAGGGAGTAGGAGGAGGGAGGAGGAGAGGGAGGAGGAGGAGGGAGAAGGGAGGAGGAGGAGGGAGGAGGAGGGGGAGAAGGGAGGAGGAGGGAGAAGGAGGAGGAGGGAGGAGGAGGGAGGATGAAGGGGGACGATGGAGGAGGGAGGAGGAGGAAGAAGAGAGGAGGAGAAGGGAGGAGGAGTGATTAGGAGGAGGAGGAGAGCGAGGAGGAGGGGGAGGAGGTAGGAGGGGGGATGAGGAGGAAGAGGGAGGAGGAGGGAGGAGGAGTAAGAGGATGGAGGAGGGAGAGGGAGGAGGGGGGAGGAGGAGTGATTAGGAGGAGGAGGAGGGAGGAGGAGAGCGATGAGGAGGGGGAGGAGGTAGGAGGAGGGATGAGGAGGAAGAGGCAGGAGGAGGGAGGAGGAGGAAGAGGATGGAGGAGGGAGAGGGAGGAGGGGGAGGGGAGAGGAAGAGGGTAGAAGGAGGAGGAGGAGGAGGAGGGGAGGAGGATTATAACGCATATGCCTGTAGTTAACTGTCTGTCTGTCTGTCTATCTGACTGTCTGTCTGTCTGAGCCGGCCCGGCTTCACCCAGTCCCTGGTGGGGAGCATCTCATTTAATTCATATAAGTAGCCATATAAGCTCCCGTTCCCAACTATCTGTCTGTCTGTCTGTCTATCTATCTGACCCGGCGTGGCTTCGCCCAGCTCCTGGCGGGTAGCGTCTCATTAAATTCATACAACAAAAAAAAAGTAACTTGAAAGAATGTCCTTCCACACACCATCCATTATTTCTAATGAAAACTGTTTCTAATCACCTGCACGACTGTAGATAACTTCTTAAGCATAAAAAGATGAGTTACAATGTTATGCATTATGCATTATTTTTATGAAAACTTTGAAAATGCCTTAAAGTTTGTATCATTATTTATTATAACTCATATGCCGGTACATAACTATAGACAAAGAGTTTATAAATCTTTGAAAAAGATGCAACAATATGACTATAAGGTATACAGAAAAGTTATTAAAAGTTATGCCCCTTGAAATAACTTTTATAGAGTTAAGTCCCCTCGCTGTATATAAGATTATAATGTAAAATGAAAAATTAAATAATATTAAGTAAGCAGCCGATTTCACGCTAAAAAAAATATCACAGTTGGCTGCACTGGAATGAAAGGAAGGCGTGTAGAAAATTTCATCTCAATCGGATGGGCCGTTCGCGAACGCATAAAGGACATACATACAGACATACATACGGAGATCCTATTTTATATATAAGATATACACCTCTGAGCCACGCTGCCACTTTATCAATAATTTATGTACTATATACACCTCTGAGCCACGCTGACACTTCATCATTAATTTATGTACTATATAAACCACTGAGACACGCTGACACTTCATCATTAATTTATGTACTATAAAAACCTCTGAGCCACGCTGACACTTCATCGTTAATTTATGTACTATATAACACATAAATCTCATAAAGCTTCAACCCCACCGTCGCCCGGTCTGGCTACCTTTTTTTTTCTCTTCACCAAACACGGGATATTCATTTTCTGAATCAATATTATGAGAGCATATTTTGGAGAACAAACGCGGCAAACATTGTTCCATATGAGGAAACATTGTCAATTAAGGGGAAACAAAATTACCATAAATACGGGAAACGGAGGGAGCCACGGCAGCGCGGTGAATAGCATGTTTGCCTTCTGGGCCCGGTGCTCATGGGTTTGAATTCGTCGTCGTCGTCGTCATCGTCATCATCATCATCATCATCATCATCATCATCATCATCATCATCATCATCATCATCATCATCATGATCACCATCATCATCATCTCATCTTCTTCCCCTGGTACCTTGCAGTGTCGTGGTGAAGCATAAACAGCGGGAGAGTGCCCGTTTACGGGCTTCATATAACGAGATTCCCATGGAAGTCCTGTTGAATTCGTACCCAGACACATTTTAACAATTGGTCTGGGCTCCCAGGTCGACCCAGCCTAAACTGGGCACCAGGAACTGTCATGGAAAGTAAGGGAGATCAGATTTCAAGGCGTGTGTAAAGAAGGTAGTTTGTCACTGCTTTCCTAACGACAGTGGCCATGCTGGTCAGTGACCGTAGCCATTGCCTCTATTAAGCGATCCTCTGTCTACCGTAGCGAACATGAGACCATAACCAATCTGTAAACTGCTCTCAAACTCAATTCGCAACATGTTGACATGGTTTTAAATTACCCGGTTTTTTTCGGGAAAGGGTGGGGGAGGAGAGGGTGGTGAGGCGGAGAGACTTAAGGGGTACTCAACCTTACACAAGTGTGTCCGTAGGCTAGCGCAGAAAAGAAGAAGGGTCTTTTTGTTTTCTTTGATAGGGGATAGCCCGTTAACCCCGGCACTCTACCCTTGATAATGCTTTTTTTTGTTTTTTACAAATAAACATCGATGTCAAAATGGCCTGGGGACGTAAATTACAAGTACCTCAGAAGTCGGAAAGGGACACTTTTAGTATGGAAAGCTAACCCACACGCAACATTCAGTCCAGTGCTACTAGAAGTAGTGTCTATGGACTACGCTAGATTTCAAAGCGAGCAAGCACAAAAATAAATTAACTATACGATATTATACGTCCTTCTGAACTCTTGGGTAGTGACAGCAGAAACACAACCTTCTCAGATAAACAAAGAAGAGTAGGAGGTCCCGTGTGCAAGCTGTGAGCACTACAAATCCGTCGGCAGTTGGCAATCACCGAGAGTTGGCCGTAGGGCCGGTGCCCAGGCAAACATAATTAGGACATAAAACTGTCCTGGGAGTGGACAGGTCCGCTATCTTGGACGGAATCTGTCTGGAGGAAGTCAACGTTATAGAATTGCATGCCAAATAGGAAACAATGACCCATGAGGTCAATAACTACGTGTGACGCACTTCCCTCCCTCGAAAGGGAATTCTAGAAGAAGATATATATATATATATATATATATATATATATATATATATATATATATATATATATATATATATATATATATATATATATGCGTTAAAAGTTGGTTACAGAACGTCGCAGTCAACTACATGATTTCTTGACTGTTCGTGATTTCGTCCTTTCTGTGACAACCAGTACTCATACCATTTTCATAAAAAACAAACGCAAGGCAGTCTGTTGCCAAATCGTCCGCAGCTGTGTTTCAAACGCGGTATGCGGGATTACGAACCACACACACACACACACACACACACACACATATATATATATATATATATATATATATATGTGTGTGTGTGTGTGTGTGTGTGCGTGCATGGGGAGAGAGAGAGAGAGAGAGAGAGAGAGAGAGAGAGAGAGAGAGAGAGAGAGAGAGAGAGAGAGAGAGAGAGAGAGAGAGTCGATATCGACAAACAATCCGACGGACAGTTATTCCTTCCCGCCTCCCTCGCAGTTAATTAACCAACTTTACCCTTCTTTAGACCTTGCTTACCCACCCCACCCCATCACCCACTCCTCCCCTCATTCGGGCCCTCTCAGTGTTAAGTTCCCAGACACTTCGAGGGACATCCACACTGCCCAGCTTCTCCTCCCCCACCGGAGCAAATGACTGGACTTGTGTCACGATAGTGTCCTCTCATTTTCAACGTTGGAGTAACGAAGCCAAATCTCAACGACCTCCATTAAACTATCTATATTCGATTACTCTTATTTTAGATTCGGATTACCGATTTTCACCCATGGCTATTTGGGTGTAAGCGGTAAACGGCTTTAAGTAGCGCGGTAGAACAGCCACTGGAGTTCCGTAATAATGTGAGCTATCAGAGATATCCATTCTTGGAGAACCCTCGCAGCTAGTGAAATACATAAAGGTAATCATGGGCACACACAGAAGTCGAAGAACGAAGTACAGATTAGAGGACACACCGGCAAAATACAAATCGAAATCTTCAGAGATGCCACGCCTCCCCCTCCCCCCCCCCCCCCGGATTCGAACTCAATGCCTCAAAATGACAAGGCCTCGCTATAGAAAAACAAAGTACTGTAGCAGAAGCCTGTTGTGGGGGTATGCATTGTTAGAACCATCAGGTGTTTGTGGGCCTGAGTGGGCGGGAAAATAGGTGACCAGTTTTTGTTTTCATTCCGTAGTGAACAACGAGACCTGGCTTCGATCCCTAGCCCCACCCTCTAATGCCATTGCCAGCGTAATGTCTTACAAGTTAAAACAAGGTGGCCACTCTGAAGAACAAGTGTATTTTTAAATATCAATTCACTTCGACATCCTTAAATGACATCGGAGGTCATGTAATAACATGAAATGACACTGGAAAGCATGGAATAATAACATGAAATGGCACTGGAAAGCATGCAACAATTACACGAAATCTCACTGGAAAGCACGTTAGTATAATCGTTAGGAAGTTGCGCTGATAATGTCTCGAGCACAGTCAGACGATGGTTGGACACCTGAGCTAGTCGTCCGCTAAGAGAGAAAAAGACCGGTCACATATCCCTCCATGTATCCAGGTCTACAAAATGTGAGGACTCTAACACATCATTGACACACAACACTTCCTGCTACGGCACATTGTTTTAAAAATGAGATGTGATGTCCGCGACAGACATCTTCAAAGATGGCAGATACATCACGTGTCCACGTCCGTGGCGTCTGTGCTCACATCAAAGTTTGTGAACACAAGACACCGATAGCCCGGAGAGAAAGACAGTGCAGCAATTCCATGCATGTAGAGTTTACTCAAGTTACCCGGTGCGTCAGTAGAAAACTAATCCGTTTATTTTATCTCCGAGAAGCTAGCTCCACGGTCTGGACTTAATTTGAGCTGCTGTTCTGAAATGCAGGTCCGGGCGTCGTCTTGTTCAGTCCCACAAACCTGCTTTCTTTTCTTCTTTTTTGCTTGTTTTTTTTTAATTATTATTTTCACGACAGCATGTGCATGTTTGCTGGAGTGTTCCGCTCGTTTTATCTGAAGGAAACAGGCCGTTTACCAAAGCAGTCGCTACATAATATGCAGACTAAGTACTTTAAAAAACTTCCATTAGGTTTTTCGAGACGATCGAAATCGTGCCCTACGATGTGCAAGGTTGATATGCTGACAACACGGCCTCCTGGTAACGTTTTTAATAACACTGCAGTAGACCTGCTGCCCGTGTGTTACCGGGGCATCAACAGGGAAATAAGGACCGCTAACACTAACATCCTGTGCAGGTCGTAACAGGCGACTAAAGAGAATTGGTATCAGACTGGCTATTTACTCGGGAAGGCACCCGGCCAACAAATGCCCGAAGACGTCGGATGTGTCGGCCGAAAGGTGCAAATATCACAGCTCTGCTGTAAACAGGCACAGCGCAATTATGTCTAAAATCGGGGGGGGGGAGGGGGGGGGGGGAGTTAAGATTATTTCAAGCTCGCATTAATACAAGAACCGATTACTTGATATTGTTTGTCCCTCCATATTTTATGGTTCTGTACTTCTCGCCCTTCCAAATTTCATTTTATAACGTAAGCAGACCCACACACACAAAATCACGTTTTATGAAGACGTCTAGACTTGTTCTAGTATGTGTTATTAAATTTAGCTTCCAGTTTTACATATACTGTGTAGGGGTGGGGGGTGGGGGGGGGGTATGTGACGAAATACGAAAGGGGGAGGGGAATGACGTTCTGAAAATATGGTGAAGGGGTGCATGGGCCAAAAAAAAAGGTTGAGGACCATTGTCCTAGACTGATGGAGTTACAACAACTGTCACGAAATAAAGGATTTAAAACAATAACTGTTCTAGATTTAATGATTAAAACAATAAGTGTCACAGACTGAACGAGATAAAGGAACTGCTGCCTGGGAATGAAGGAGTTAAAGACATCAATGGCTTAAACATCATGCATGCAGTGGCTGCAACGAAGCAGAAACTGACCCACGTGGGTTGCCTCGAACAGAATGAGCGACGCCGCGTCGGCTGCTCTCCTCCACAAGGACGTCTGCCAACTATTTAACACTTCAAAAGGATGTCTTGCTACTTGTTCTCTTTCATATCCTCGTGCGTGTCTCTTGTATCAAAGCACTGTGGTCATTAAATACCCTTGAACGTACACATATAACAGCGTGATTGCTTTATCGCGTACCGGTATTACTTTCTATGGTAATGGTGTGATCTCGAGGCGTCGACTCTCTCTCTCTCTCTCTCTCTCTCTCTCTCTCTCTCTCTCTCTCTCTCTCTCTCTCTCTTTCTCACTCGCAGGCTATCTAACTTATATGTCAAGCTTTCTCTTTTTCTTTCTAACTTCCTACCGTTTCCGGCTAATTTCTAAAGCTCTCACTCTCTGTCTGTCTGTCTGTCTGTCTGTCTGTCTGTCTGTCTGTCTGTCTGTCTGTCTGTCTGTCTCTCTCTCTCTCTCTCTCTCTCTCTCTCTCTCGCTCTAAACTTCTCTCCCCTTGTGTATAATAATTTGTGTTCTTTCTAGATCCATCCCAAATGCACGATCTCCCTCTTAAACCTTTTCGACGAGAAATAACAACAGATATATTATTATCTCTCTCTCTCTCTCTCTCTCTCTCTCTCTCTCTCTCTCTCGCAATCACCACCTATCCAAAATTATCGTTGTTTCTCGGCCCCTCTCAAACCAGCGATTTCTTCTCAGTTGTCCCCTGAGAAATAAATACACAGATATCGAGTGGTATTACCAGAAGATGAAAGGAAAGAATGTACATAAGAAACCCACAGAGAACAAAAGAAATATTAAAACACAGAGGCACACCTGCATTGAAACCTGTCACTGCCAAATAACGACGAAGCCTCGCTCAAGGAGCAAGTGCTCGGCCAACTAGAGGTCCCGCGAGAGGACCTCATGGCGAGCCAGGAGGTCCATCATGGAATATGGACTCAATTCATACCCCGCAGCTGCCAATCAATACCACCTTTATTTATTTCTCATGTTATTTGAACGTCCGCATGGGGTCTCCAGCAATGAAACACATTCCCTCTTCTTTACAGTGTCTCTTTCTCTCTCTTTCTCTCTCAGTCTCTCTCTTTTGCTTCCTCGTTCTCTCTCTCTCTCTCTCTCTCTCTCTCTCTCTCTCTCTCTCTCTCTCTCTCTGTTTGCCTCACAATTTGTGTTCTTTCTAGATATATACACGTTTCCTTAAACTCTATCCGAGCAACATAACCACATCTCTCTCTCTCTCTCTCTCTCTCTCTCTCTCTCTCTCTCTCTCTCTCTCTCTCTCCTCTCTCTCTCTGTTTTTCATTCTCCATTTAATGTTCAACAACCAGTGAATCAGAACGGAACCAGGTCAAGCGATGATCAGAACTCAAATAAAAAAATGTCACGGATCAATAATGAGACACGGGAGAATGAATAAGGCTCATTCACAAAGCAATGCGAACGACCGCGCGCGCGCGTACACACACAACACACACACACACACACACACACACACACACACACACACACCACTAGTTCTATAATAACAACTCTTCGTACACCAACAATAGTAGTCCTTCATTATTTAGGCCCCTAACCCCGACTGGGACATAGCCCGCAACCAGGTGAACTAAAATGCCTCCTATATTTATCTATTCCACGCAGCCCTGTCCATGCCCTGTCCAAATTGTCTATTTCTGGTTTTACTCCATTCTTCGAGAGTTTTAGGTCGTTCCCTAAATCGTTTGCCCTGTGCGTTCCAGACTATGATTTTTTTTAGCTATACTATTCTCGCGTTTTCTCCATGTATGGCCTATCCAATGTGTGGTCTATAATAGTCCTACATCTAGACACGTCTACAGCAATATAAACTCAAGCAGCTGTTCATGGAGATCAAGGTTCTTCTACATGATTTGATAACTTGAAAAGCTCGCTACCAGCCTATCCAACTTTTGCAGGTCACTATTATTTTACTGTATGGCTTAGTGTGCAAAAAGCAAGTGCTTTAGCTTAGTTGACAGGCAACTAAGCTGATAATTTCCAGAGCGCAGTCGGACGGGGGTTCGAAGTTTAGGTTCGTCGTCTCGCTAAGTGACAGAAAGACTATTCAGATCTACCAAATGTCATAGCTCTATCATATCACAGCCCTATAGCAGTTTCTGCTTTGATCAAAGCGGGGACCTGTCTTAATTGACCAGGGCTCCCAGGTCGGCTCAGCCTAAAATGTGTACCAGGAAATGTTAAGGATAGTAAAGGCGGCGGGTTTGATATTGACCACATCACAATGCCGATTTAGTCACACATTTTCCTCCCATCGACCAAAATCTCACAATGGCGGTCAAAGTTTCGCGGAGAATAAAGATGTTGAATGTGAGGTACGAATGTGGCTGACACAGCAGAGCAAGCACTTCTATACTGCAGGTTTCGAAGCAAGCACACAGCAACAGGATTTGTGTATCAGCATTACAGATTATGTTCAGAAATAAACAGGAAATAAAAATGGAATAATACATGGGGCACAAGTTGGTATCTGTTTATAATATCCATTTATAATGTATTTACTAACTCGCTCTCGTGTATTCCTATAGTAGACGTGTATAACATTTGTGAAGCGGTGTAGCGGCTGCATGAGAGGCGACTACGACCCACGCATAAGCCAGTCAAGCGATGACTGTCTTTCTTATTTAAGACCGTTATTCTTGTATTACTGTCGTAACTACTCTAAGACAATGACCATTTTATGAGATTGAGCCGGAAGTGGAAAGATTGGGAAAAGGGGAGCGAACTCTGGTAGGAGGTCGGAAATAGATAGTAAATGTGGCAGAACATCTAGCTGATAAGGCCGGAGCGTTAAGTCAGTCAGTCAGCTGGTGAATCAGTGGGGGGTATTTCAACATCCCCCCCCCCCCTGTTCTTGTCTTTCTTCTGGAAACTGAAGTAGCATCCGGGTACTTCCAAGCGTCGCCGGGACGGCGAAGACGTAAATCGCAAATTGATGAAGATAACGTCGGATTTACTGGCACTGGTTCCTGGAGAAGTCAGTAGCAACTTAAGTGGGGAGACAACGGACCTGGCAGAAAGATTAACCTATATTCCTGGTAGGAGAGCGTCGGGAGGAGGGTGGGGGATTTTCACACATAGTATGGATGTTTTTAATGTTGGCGGTTATTTCAAACAGAGCAGAGGTGACGAGTGAGTGAGTGAGTGTGTGTGTGTGTGTGGGTGGGTGGGTGTGTGTGTGTGTGGGTGTGTGTGTGGGTGGGTGGGTAGGGTGATTGGGCGTGTGTGTGGGTGGGTAGGGTGATTGGGGAGGGGGTGAAGATTAGTACACGCTGGGCAAAATATAAGAGAAACAGAGTGAACAAGAGATATAGAAGTGACTACCAAATAGACAGAAGGGAATCCTGACGAGGGACAGAAACAAAAGGCAAATAATGGGGATATGCAGAGAGAAAGAGAGGGAGAGAGAGATAGAGAGAGAGAGAGGGGGGGGGGGGTTGATTAAAAAATAGAACGAGGAAGAAATTGGAGACAGACAGCAAAAGAGACGTGGGAGGTACATAAAATAGGACTGGGGTGACAGAAAAACACAAGCGATTGCAAGGAGAAAATGAGATCAAGCAGAATAGGGAGCCGGTAAGAGAGGGAAACAGACCAGAAGAATACACCAGAAAGACAGACGAAAGAATTACATAAATTTGAACCTGAGATAGAGAGCAAGATCGATAGAGATAGAGAGAGAGAGAGAGAGAGAGAGAGAGAGAGAGAGAGAGAGAGAGAGAGACAGAGAGAGAGAGGATATCGAGAGAGCGAGGGAGCGAGAGAGGGTGATTGAGAGAGATAGAGAGAGAGAGAAACAGAGAGAGAGAGAGAGAGAGAGAGAGAGAGAGAGAGAGAGATGGGAGGCAATAGATAGGAAGATGGGGGAGAGACGGAGAGAACGTGACACTGGCTTAGGCAAAGAGAGAAAAAGAAGAAAGATAAATAGAATCACGAATTAGAAATATTCCGCCGCTTCTAGTCCAAAAGGTGTGGGTTCACACCCAGCATTTTGCTGGGAATGTTTACAAAATCCATTGTTCGAACATATGAATGATGAATATTAGACAGGCAATCTAGATTTACACCAAAACAAAACATTGCTCGGGCAAGTGAATAAAACTGATCAGAAAGACAGTTCAGAAAAGCTAAATGTTGCAATATTTGGTTTATGCAGCTATTTGCTCTATAGGAAACGTAAAGGAGAGACAGTCGAGTTACGAGCAATCATTTGAACATTATGTATTCAGGAAGAAACGCTACGGATTTAAAACAAAAACAAAAAAAAATGGCTTCTCCGGGATGCCAAAACGAACACTTGCAAAATGTGAACCTTAAATGATGGAACGGATCTTTTCACGAATCGGAACTAGAAATGGATGATCCCATACTTGGGCGCAGATTATCACAGGCGGTGCCACACACAAAAACACGACAGAATGCAATCTCCGGTGCGCAATGCGTGATGACCAAAGTGGCTGCATTTCAGAGAAAACAAAGCAGGCAGAAAGATTTCTCACACTGGCAGCTTCAAGTAATCAACGGTATTTTCTTAAACGTGTCAAGATAATAATAAGGGATAAAAACAACTATGATGAATCTGGGTCATGCTGGCACCTGGCATGATGACAATGACTAAAAAATATTTGAATATGGTGATGAATTATTCAAGCAAATCTTGCTGCATTTGTTAGAAAATTAGTTGCATGCTCTCTTTTTTATAGGACGTCGCAAGCAACCCAAGAATGTCTAACTGTTTGTGATCTTCTAGGCAATATTACGTTCAGTAATTTGTCATTACTTTCTAAACGAGTGGTCGATGTTAGAATCTAACTGACCAGCGCAGGGACTGAACCCCCATCCGCGCCCACCAGCGTACCGGAAGAATAAACACAAGCGCATTAAACCTCGTGGAAACGTCGACCTCAATTTGTTCTACACGGAATGTAAAGGAGAGATAGTTGGGTTACGATCAATCAGTCGAACATTATGCTTTTTTTTTGTGTCTTAAAATTATTATTTTTTTATCACACACACACATGCACAAAAAATAAATAAATAAAAAAAAAAAAAACAGTACGGGAACAAATAAATCAAGAAGATCGGAAAGACAACCCAGCAATGGAAACTACCGCACCCATGAGTTCTTCGGGGAACGCGAAAGACAAATACTCGAGTAATGAGCAATAAGTTGAACATCAGATACATCTTTTTACAGAAACAACTGTTCGAAGACATGACAACACACCAGAAAGGCAATCCAGAAAAGATAACTGTTTAACAATTTGTTGTACTAAATCATTTATTCTATAGCGAATGTAAAGGAGAGACAGTTGAGTCATTTGAACATTATGTATTCAGAAAGAAACGCTACTAACCGTAGCGGATGTGTAGTGGAAAGAGGGGGAGGGGGAGGGGAGAGGCGCGCACACACCGAGAGATAGATAGAGAGAGAAAGAGAGAGTGTGTGTGTGTGAGAGAGAAGCATAGACACACACAGAGAGAGAGAGAGAGAGAGAGAGAGAGAGAGAGAGAGAGAGAGAAAGAAAGAGAGAGATAGCTTCCCCAGGATGCCAAAATGAACGTTTACAAAATGTGAACCTTAAATCAGTGGTTCTCAACCTTTTTTGGCCCATGGTCCCCCCTCCCCCTTTTACCATATGTTCATAACGCTATTCCCCCCTTTCGAATGTCCTCCCTATAAATTCCCCCCCCCCCCCACCCTTACACAGTATACATAAAAATTGAAGCTAAATTTAATAACACATACTAGAACAAGTCTAGACATCTACACAAAACGTGATTTTCGGGTCTACTTACCTTATAAAATGAATTTCATTAGGGCGAGAAGTATAAAACCGTAAAATTTTGAGGGAAAAACAATATCAAGTAACTGGTTCATGTATTAATGCGATCTTGAAATAATCTTAATTCCCCCCCCCCCCCCCCCACCCCCACCCCCCACCCACCCCATGGAAACCCTAAAATCCCCACCGGTTGAGAACCACTGCTTAAATGATGGAATGGATCTTTTCACGATTCGGAACTAGTTAATTTTGGAATAGTTGTTTCTGCAGCCACATTGATTGAATTCTTCAACGTTTCCCATTGATCATCCACATCCTTGAATAGGATCTCTAGATCAGACAAAATTTCAAGTCTGTTCTGTACTTCTATGTTGAATTTGTTTTGTATTTCCTTGTCATTACTCAATGTACACAAATCATATTTAGTGTTCCCTGTTGTATACTTGACTTTCTTCAACTTTATCCTCAATGTTCCTGTGAGTAGTCTGTGGTCACTATAACAACCAGCACTGGGAACTGTTTTTGCTACTGTTAGCGCGTTTCTAAATCTTCTGCTAATGAGAATGTAGTCAATCTGGTTTCTAATCCTGCTATCAGGACTCCTCCCGGTCCATAATCTTCTAGGGTGTTGCTTGAACCAGGTGTTTCCTACAATCATTTCCTGTTCTTTTGCCCACTCTACTAGTCTGTATCCTCTTTCATTTCTCTCTCCTAAACCATAGTTTCCTACTGTGTATCTATCCCCTTGATTTCCTACTTTTGCATTGAAGTCCCCTATTATGATGTTTATTTCTGAATTTTTACATTTCTTTAAGGCAGACTCTATGTCATTATAAAATTCCTCTACACTATCTTCACTGGACTCTCCTGTTGGGGCATATACTTGAATAACATTTATGTTAAAAGGTCTGCCACTCAATTTAACTAGTAGAACTCTGTCCGACACGGCCCAATATCCCTGAACAGACGTTGATGTTTTCCGGTCCAAAATTATTGCCACTCCCCTGTGTCGATCCTCACCTCCAGAATAAATAATCTTAAAATCTTTATGTATCTTGATGCCTGCTCCTGTCCATCTCGTTTCGCACATACCTAATATATTAATTTTTTCTCTTTGAATTGCTTGTGTTATGTTCTCTAATTTTCCGTCGTTGTTTAGCGTCCTAACGTTCCATGTTCCTAATTTTAATGTCTCTGTCCTTGTCTTGCGATGATCAGTCTTTAAGCGAATCATAATAAACGAGGCAATTTCAAAGAGGTAGTTTGCCGTTGCTTTCCTCTATGGCAGTGACCGTACTGGCCGGATGACCGCAATCATTGTCTCTCGAAAGAGAGAAAGCTTGCCGTCGCGAAACTCGAGACCATAACCAACAAATATCTGTCGGCTGCCCTCATAATTTTAAAATTAATAGGTGGTGCCACACACAAAAACACGACAGAATGCAATCTCCGGTGCGCAATGCACGATGACCAAAGTGGCTGCATTTCTGAGAAAACAAAACAGGCAGAAAGATTTCTCACACTGGCAGCTTCAAGTAATCAACGGTATTTTCTTAAACGTGTCAAGATAATAATAAGGGATAAAAAGATTGTGATGAATTTGAGTGATGTTGGCACCTGGCATGACGAAAATGGCAAAAACACATTTGAATATGGTAATTAATTATTCAACTAAATCTTGCAGCATTTGTTAAAAAGTTAATTGTATGCCCTCGATTTTTTACAGGACGTTGTAGGCAATCCCAGAATGTTTGGCTGTTTGGGATTTTCTGGCCAATTTTAAGTTATATAGTTTTCCAGTGCTTTCTGAATGGCCGACGCTCATACCACCGTTAAAAATAAACGCAAGGCGGTCTGCAGCAACTGTAATATGCACAAATATAACTGGCTCAATAACGCTAAAAAATGTCTTTGAAATAACATGACAAACAGAGTCACAATTCAAAACAAGTTAATCTAAACAAAGACACCATAACCAACATATTGCACGATGCCCTGCCTGGTATATTTCGCTGCAGTTAAAACAGTTAGATGTTTATCCTTTACAGGAAGTAGCAGTCAAACCCAGAATTGTTTGACTGTTCGTGATTAAACGCAAGGCGGTCTGCTGCCAAATCGCCAACAGCTGTGTTTCGAACAGCTTCCGTAACCCTATCGCCACCCTATTGCCCCTCTGCAGTATTGATGAAATATTTCGAGGCATTATCTATGCAGCTATTCCAGCCGTTGCTATGTAGACAGAAGAACTTCCAGTTAAATCTCAGACTTCCATGGAAATAACGTACAATATCAGTGACTATGCACTTAGAACCGTTCCATTATATAAGGTTCACATTTTGCAAATGTTCGTTTTGGCATCCTGGGGAAGCCATCTCTCTCTCTCTCTCTCTCTCTCTCTCTCTCTCTCTCTCTCTCTCTCTCTCTCTCTCTCTCTCTCTCTCTCTCTCTCGTATTTCAGTCAAAAGATATTATATATAACCCTGCAGTAAGCACCTGACGAGATACGCAAGGCAAGAAACCGTGCAATGTATTTTTTATGCGTTTTTGCTTAAAAGTAACAAGTATTGATCGACACTTACAGAAGTAAGGTAAAGAAGTAGACATTAGTGGACACACCATCTTCTTCTGCCGCCTTGATCCCAGACTGGAGAAAAAAGGAAGACCAGGTTATTTTACGTAGAAGACAAGTAACCCAGTGAATGAAACTCACAGCGTGAGATTATTTATGGGTGCAGCTCAGTGATTTAAACTAAGAACATAACGTCTACCGACGTGGGGAAAATGTTTTTCTATATTTTTTTTTCTCGGTTGTTTGTTTGTTTTTCTGTTATAGTTTTTTTTTTTTTTTTAAACGTGGAATCACACACCTAATCATCATCACCACCATCATCATCATCATCATGTGACATGCCGATAAACGTGGGCGGTCATGTTTCGCCATCTCACGCGATCACCAGAGTCGTGGATCAGCTCAGTGTTCTTGTCTTGACCATGCATCGTGACCAAGCCATCGAGGTATTTACTTCTCTGCCTTCCCCCTGTTCTCTGCCCCTCGATCTTGACAGTATTTACCAAATTCTCCAATTTATTTCTTCTCAAAAATGGTGACTGTGTACGTCCAATTTCTCTAATCAGTTTACGATTTTCATTTGTTTCTTGTAGAACTTGGTCAATGGTTATTCTGTCTGTCCATGGTATTCTTTGCATTTTCTTCAGAAACCTAATCGGGACGTAACAATCCAGTAAATAGGGGGGAAAACAATTTACATACAAATTTGAGGCTATTAAAGTGTAACACATTTCGCGTTTTGGTGTTACTTGCGGCATTCGTAGCACAACAGACATAAAAAGCCAGCAATGATAGATAGATATAGGTGCGCAATCAATCTTGATATACACAATAAGCTATTACAAACAACATCCCTTTGGTTTCATGGTTAACAGGGGACTCAACCCTGCCAACATCATTCAATAAACGACTGATTGTAAGTGTTCTAATGTTTTCTCTCTCTCTCTCTCTCTCTCTCTCTCTCTCTCTCTCTCTCTCTCTCTCTCTCTCTCTCTCTCTCTCTCTCTTTCTCTCTGTGTGTGTTTTTGTCTTTAACTCTCCTTTTCACCCAATACCCTCTCCTCATCCTCCCGCCCTCTCTCACGCCTTCTCTCTGCCTTTATTTCTCTTTGACCACTTGCTCTCTCCCTTAATTTCTCTCTCTCTCTCTGTCTTTCTCTTTTTTGTCTTAACTCTCTCTCTTTCACTCCTTGCTCTCTCTCTCTCTCTCTCTCTCTCTCTCTCTCTCTCTCTCTCTCTCTCTCTGTGTGTGTTTTTGTCTTTAACTCTCTTTTTAATCTTTTGCCTCCTCTGCCCCCCTCCCCTGCCTGCCTGCCTGTCTGTCTGTCTATCCACATTTGATCAACCTTGTCTCTTGCATTGCACTTTTTCAAAATACCGTCAAGACATTCTGAAATATCACCACTTCCCAAACACACGCAACAGAAGAAGTAGAACTGTTAATAAAGTCAACATAACAACACCCTGGCATAACTAGTTACCACTCTGTACTGTTATAAACCCAGCTCTTCCCGCGATTCTGATGCCAACAACACACTCACGAATCAATGATGGGACAAAACCTCTAAGAGCTATGTTGTTTGATAAATCGAAACGCAAACAAAAACTTCTCTCCCTACGGCGTACAATCAACCCAACCATGTTTACTTCCCCAGCCTGCATGCAACAAGATGAGAGGTCACGTGAATAAACACAGAGTTATGTTCTATTCTTTAAGTCCGCCTTGATGAACTGTTTTTTGCGTCTCTGCACGTCTAGCGGGAATGGCTGGAATAAGAGAAGGGCACAAAGGAGCAGTGAAACATGCAAGAACGTAGGATATATACGGAAGTGTTCCGAACAATTCAATCTGAACTAGAAAAGGGCGCACAGGAACAGTGTTGAGTTAAGTCAAAAACCGACATCACAGCACTCAGGACATTCCCATGCATGTTCTGTCATCTTTTTCAACATCCGGCGTAGAGTCCCAATACAAATAGTACCACCTGCAGACTGACTTCAGATAGGTCACATGACAGGCTAGGAACAGTGTCCGTCTGGCGTTTCTTTGGTATACTGTGAATTGGTCAGATTCTCCCTGCCGCTGCATTTTCTCTAGTTCATGGTTATTTATTTGTTCTTTCACGCTACACACATGATCCCATAACACCCTGACTACATCTGTATTATCATGCACCAATATACCATCCAATCTGTCCTTCTACTCGTTTCCCACCATACCAGCATGTCATGGGGAAAAGATCCAACCTATTCTCCCTACCTTTATTGTTTGAATTGAATCATGACACTGCAGGAATGATGCCTGTTATCACCTTTCTCATAATGCTTTATGAGTCCGTTAACATCGCTAAATGAATGTATTGTTTTTCGTCCAGCCTGCGGAATGCCGCTGTGACTACCTACACCTCCATTCTCAGAGCGACCTAGCGGTTAGTGTCCTTGCTGACCAAGACAGTGGTCAGGTTTCAATCCCAAATGACGTCAGGGTTCTTTCATTTTTCACACCAATACGGCGATGAGTGTACTCAGACACGCAATGAACATACCACAAAATATTCTAGAAGTGTGGTGAACGACGGAAATTGTCACTCTAGATCACCCTTCAATGGCCTAGAATATGTTAATCCTCCACACTTCACACCATGTCAGAGTGTGTGTCATAAATACTTTTATAAGCTCAACCAGCTACACAGCTTTCAGATCCCCTTTTACTTCCATGTGCACCAACCAACATCTGTGCATTTCTTGTATAGTATTACACAACGGAGACAGAAGATATGTGTTCAATCCAAAAGTGAACCCAAAGCAGAGCTCACGCAAAAAAAAAAAACAAAAAAAAACCAGAAAACCTGTCCCGGAAGCCTTCTGAAAATCAATATTTCGTCAATATTAATTATCTTATTACAGTAAATTGATAATGTTGTGAACTATTAATTATACAAACGTCTTTCAACAACAGATAAATGGGAATTGTTAGTTGTCAATAACAGGACAGGACACAAACAGACATCATATAGTGGTGGTTTCTAGTTAGTTCAGAAAGGTTCCGATATGTGTGCAGATGGAAGTTCGGGTAACAAGATCAATATAAGACTCCAGCTGGTCTGTAGTGTCGGGACAAGACTGAAGGTAATGCAAACTAACGATGGCGGCAGCTTTCCTGGGTGGACACCGCGCTGTGCAAACCTCTGGTGGTATGTATTCTCTTCTGTAGATGTGAAATACCGTGTCCTGGTTGTGGATATGTAATGCATGGATCGGATGTGGATGTGGAATGCATGGATCGGATGTGGATGTGCAATGCATGGATCGGATGTGGATGTGGAATGCATGGTTCGGGTGTGGATGTGGAATGCATGGTTCGGATGTGGATGTGCAATGCATGGATCGGATGTGGATGTGAAATGCAGTGGGTCGGATGTGGGTGTGGATTTCCGTGGCTCGTGTGTGCCTGTGTCAGCGTTCATACTGACCAACAGCCCTCTTCATCTCCACGCCTGGCATCCTGGACAAACAATAGCCTGGCTAACAAAGGGAGGATCGACCACGATCTTTGCTGTGATGAAGCCTGTCTAACACTAAAATCCTTGCACGCTACGAGATTGCAAGTCAATCAGAGAAATCCCTATTCCAAAATGAAAGTAGACATTTATTAATATGTAGATGTTACGACTGAAGGCGTACCACAGCAAAGACAACTGCTGTAGAAACTGCCAAAACTTCCATTGTAGTGACAGTACTGTTGCCTTGTAACTAACCGGCCCATGCACACTTTTGATGCCGAACAACTGATACTTCTGTACATATAAACTACATGCTCATCATCACAGTTATCTTTCATTAGAGTCTAGACCTTTTATCTACTGTTGCGAGATTCCACTCTTTGCATCTCTATTCGAATTAGCTGCGGATAGCAAACGGGACTCTAGGGGCGGAAGAACTGGTTTTCATTCTTGTCTCTAGTCTCGAAATTAGTGAGTTAGCTTACACTTCCCGACCTAATCATGATCTACCCCTCAGTAGTCTGTTCTCTTTTCCATTGTTGTGAACGCTTCATACAAGGCGTGTTCGTTTTTTGGGCACTTATTGTTAAATGCGCATACGGCTTACTCATCCTTACTCTATAGTCCATGAAAAGGAAATCAAGGAGAAATCTCATTGCGGTACAGGGTATGTCATTGCGGTACAGTGTATGTCTCCAATGCAGGCTTTTAACCTTTAACATATGTGAATTTATGTCTCATACTCTCTAGCTCTCTATACGCCTCTAGCGGTCCTTTTTGCACGTGTGCAGAAAACAATTCAATATCCCAGAAATTGGCAGGACATAAAACACAGACTTGAACAAAAATACATATTTATACAGCCTTTGGCGGCAGCTGCCATAAATATTACCAGCAAACATCCGGGCAATCAATTGTCCAGGTATAGAGAAGGTATACCGGCGGTCGCGACGGATATAAGAATGCACCAGTTCGTGAAAATCGCTGCACGCACGATCTGTCATCGTTGTTTCCAGGCAGGGAGAAATCTCAATTAGGTTTATCAGGAAACATTAAAAAACAGGTTTAAAAGACAAGAACATCGACTTCATTGCACCGGGTTTTATCACATATGGCTCCGTCTCCTTCCGCAGGGCGGTTGCTGAAAGCGTCGCAGAAAGCACGACCCTCATAAGTCTCCGAGAAAATTGCATTCGTAAACCGAAAGACGTGGCCGGCATTGTACCCATAACCACCGGGGAAGGTTAACTCGGTCTACAAATGCCTGAAGAAGTCGGATGTGTCGGTTGAAAGGTACAAATATCGCAGCTCTGTTGTAAAACGGCACAATGCAATTACGTCCCAAAAAACAAAACAAAATTTCGGATGAACGCGGTAGAAGAAATCGAAGAAGAAGAAGAAGAAGAAGAAGAAGAAGAAGAAGAAGAAGAAGAAGAAGAAGAAGAAGAAGAAGAAGAAGAAGAAGAAGAAGAAGAAGAAGAAGAAGAAGAACCCACAACCTTGTGAGCGCGAAGTAGGCGACTTACCTACTCCGCCACGGAGACTTCCTTACCACGAAGCCCAGGGTTACATAAAGCACTACGGGACAGAGACATCATCATCAGGTGTGTCAGTCCGGAGGCGGATGTTAAAGTCGTCTGACCATGTCACTTCACTGTAACGTGGTCTCATAAATTGTCTCCAGCATAAGAGTCAGGAAAGTAACAAGTAAAGGAGACTTTTTACTGCCTTATGGGGCGGGGCATTGGGCATGTGGTGCTAGACCCATATGTTATAGACGAATGGGTACTTGGTCGGTGACGTAGTCAGTATCACGCAGGTCGCCTTAACTTCCCAAGACATTTCTTATTACTTATTTCAGGCCGCCTCCGTGGCGAAGAGATTACGGGCGCAGTTCGTAATCCCGCATACATCATTCGAAACATAGCTACGGGCGATTTAGCAGGAGACCGCCTGGCGTTGGCTTTTCATGACATGGTATGGGTGCCGGTCGTTCAGAGAGAAATGGCAAACTATTGAACGTAAACTTGTCCAGTAATCACAAACAGCCAAAAATGCTGGGGTTGACTGCTAAGTCCTGTAAAGGATATGCAACTAACTAATTTCAGGCTGTGTCATATTGAGAGTCAAAGTCAATTTTTAAAGTTTGAGTAAGTCTGGGCCTCAATTTTCACGCGTGGAGGTGTGATGTACTTGTTTCTTGGACCTCTACTATTTTTCCTTGGGTTTTGCCAAGCGGTATTCTCAATAGGATCACACGATGCATCCCAAGGAACTCAAACTAGAAGTCCATGAAGGTTCTCAAAGATTTTGAGACATGAGGCTCCCAGGCCATAAAGCTGATTTACGCCAACTGAAGAAGAGACCAGTGGCGAAGCGAGCAACGGTAGTAATGATTACGGCAGTGAACCATGTTTTATCTTCTCTCTCCTCTCTCACTCGTTCTCTCTCTCTCTCTCTCTCTCTCTCTCTCTCTCTCTCTCTCTCTCTCTCTCTCTCTCTGTGTTGGTGTGTGTGCGTGCGCGCGCGCATGTATGTGTGCGTGTGTGTATATAAAAAAAAGTTTGCCCCATCATATGTCGGAAGAGAGCCGCCCCTGCCAGTGACGTGAAACCCCTGAACATCTCCCTAATTGTCAATCTGATTTAATTACAGGGAAGTGGCTTTGTGGTGGCCTTCAATAGAATTTGAATATGGCCTCTAATTGCCGCGGAGAGCGGATCGTCCTTTTTCCCCCGAGCAGACATTAAAGAACTCTTTCAACGGTGGCTTGTATCACTACCCTCGGCACAGAACAGATGGCTGTCTGGCCGGGCGAGGAAGGTGGGGGGGGGGGGGGGGGGGGGCAGGGAGGAAAGGAGAACACCGTGAGTGCACAGACACCTGAGTTGTAATACATAATTGATACAGAGATCATCATCATCGCACGCCTTACCAGCTGAAGTTAGCGTTCAAATCTGTCCACACATCTCGGTCCTTGGTGCTCGGGATCATCAACTATGTTGATGATAATCCTTCCTGCCTCCGTTCAGTCCACCCAGCAACATTGATCTTGATCTGCTTCTGCCTCTGTTCCGAATGATCTTTCCAGCTGTAACGATATTCTCTAATGTCTCTCTTCTCATCACATGACCAAAGATGCAAAGATGTGAATGGTAAATTACATCTAAATACGCGTTTTGTAAAACAAAAACAAAAAAAAAATGATAAGATATAACAATGGCAAAGTTCGCGAAATTTTAATTGTCAAAGAAGTTAAGGATTTTTTTTACACACCTTGAGATGTACTGGGTATATGGTGTTCACCCCTCATTTGTTATAGAACACTCGATTATTTTTTTTTTTTTGGGGGGGGGGGGGGGTGTTTGCGGTCAATATAACGCTTTTATTTCCCATATTATTTTCTGGTACGCATTTTAGAATACCTCCCGCGATCCAGAAACCCAGGTCAATTAAAAAGTGATCCCCACTTTGCCGAGGATTCAAACACATGACCGCCGTGTTGGCTGACAAAGACGATAGTCTTTGCGCTACCGCGGCACCCGGGAAGGAGAGGACTACCGGTTGGTTGGCACGGAGTGCTGATGGTACTTCCATCGATGGCGGACTGGCCGGGGTGTCAGCTTGCCTGATAGCAAGTGGGCCCTCTTAAACATGAGACAATACGTTTAAAATGTTAATGTCCCTCCCCTTAGTAACTTCGTCTCCTGGCAACCAAATATGTTAGACCAAGCAAGCTACTGCCGACCATCATGGATCCATGATGTTGTTATATGTTAAAGAATAAGGAGTCGAAAGATGTGTATGAGGGAGCTTAAGGTTTGTTTGTTCTTTTTTTTTTTTTTTGCGATCGCTCGCTTTGAACTCAAGCGTAGTCCATACAAGCAAGCTATTTACAGTACTAATGGACTGAATTTTGCGTGCGGATTAGCTTTCCACATTAATTGTGTCCCTCCCCATCAGGCGAACCCACTCCGACTTCAGAGGTACTTGTAATTTACGTCCCTAAGTCAAGGACGACAGGTTAACATTTTAGTCCAGCTGTCCGGTGTAGCGGTTAAACCGCTAACCTCGGCATCAGCGGAGATTAAGGTATTACGAATGCCTTCTTGGAGGTAGAGAGTGGGGTGCTTTATTTCAAAGCAGTTTGATGAAGTAAATCTCCGTGGAAAAAGTGTTTAAACTCCTTGTCTCGAGGTCCGAAGGTTGTGGGTTCGATTCCGCGCTCCGCCATTCCGTTTACGAACTCACTTATCTCGGAGACTCCTGGGGAAGGGAAGTAGGGGGGGGGGGGGGCATATCGTTGTAGCTACGAAGTTCGTGCGTTGTGCAACGCTTTCGACAAGCCGCTCCGCAGAAAGAGACAGAGCCACATGGGGAACAACCCGGTGCAATTAAATC
Organism: Cepaea hortensis; assembly: GCA_963921405.1. Taxonomy (NCBI): domain Eukaryota; kingdom Metazoa; phylum Mollusca; class Gastropoda; order Stylommatophora; family Helicidae; genus Cepaea; species Cepaea hortensis. The sequence goes on along the minus strand of OY992894.1, from coordinate 32,103,208 downwards.
AATCCTCTCCATCCTGGAAAGCAATTTGATCCTCACAAATATAAAGATACACAGCTGGGCAGATCGACTGTGTAATAGGATTACTTAACAAGGACGCCATAAGTCCAGATCTATGGTACATATTTTGTTGAAGAGCTTTCATTAAATAACAAAATTAACTATAATTAAGTAAATAATAAGATTCCGGGAAGCCGTGGCTGAGAGGTCATGGTGTTTGCCTCAAGCTTACAAGGTACCAAGGTTCGATCTCAGAATGGGGCTGGCAAATGTGTCCAAGCGCCATTGGTACCTAATGATAACGCATGTCCTACTGATATCTTGTGTAGTGAGATCGGATATCTTGTGTAGTAAGATCGGATATCTCTTCTTCTCAGATAAAGTCGTAAAATTGGAGGTCTCGCGTGCAATTTGTGCAGGTTAAAAATCCCACGGCAGTTGGAAATCACGAAGGGTAGGTCGCAAGTCTGCAGTCAGGTGAAATTTTAGGAAAGAAACATATACCCTTGGACAGATGCAGTCCGTTAAATTGGTTGAAATCTAGTTAGTTAATCGCGGTTCCAACTTCATGGCAAAGAGTCGCCCCATTATATCAGTTTCTGTACCAGTGAATATCACACAAAAATCTCCAAACTGCACCTTGTGAAAAGTGGAACAGATAGGAGTCTCGACATACCAACAGCCCACACAGGTATACTATGCACAATGCCACTGCCAGAATGCCAACACAAAAGTCCGCCACAAAAAATACAGTTCATCGTCAGAAAACTCGACTAGAAAACTAGCAGCCACATATTACTGTATAAGGCAACCCAGTTAGTTAAGCGACCGGCCGCCCGCTATATATATATATATATATTTATTTTTTTTGGAACACGCAGTTAACGCTTAAAACAACCGTGGACATATGTAAAAACACTCCACACGAAATTCAAAGCTCACGGTGTCGCTCCTGGCACTCAACTCAGTAGCAGGGCGACGGAACCATTTGGATGGAATCTGTCTACATAAAGCATACCTTACACAAATGCATACTGAAGGAGAACACTCTGACCTCTGAGGTGGAAAGCTAGATGTGACGCAGTCCCCGCGATAGAGGCACGAAGACGAGTAATGGCAGATCTTCGAGTATGTATTGACTTGACCTGTGATGCCTGATCTTCATGTATGTATTGACTTGACCTATGATGGCAGATCTTCAAGTATGTATGACTTGACCTATAATGCCAGATCTTCAAGTATGTACTGACTTGACCTGTGATGGCAGATCTTTAAGTATGTACTGACTTGACCTGCTTCGTTAACAAATGACGATGCAGATTTGTAAGGATCGTATACACGTCAACGCTAGATTATCTATTTTATTCTTACTCTTCTTCAGTTGCAAGATGCAAGTCTGGACCAGATATCGGCGATCCCGACTGTCCTTTGTGTCGTATGATAGTGTAATGAAGTTGATGCTTCTGATATTCTTATATGATGCTCAGCTGTGTAAGCTTTCCACGTTTTTTTCTTGTGTATCTTTGCTTCGCTTGCCTAGATTTTCTGAATATAAGGTTGTTGTCCATGATACACTTTATCTGTTACTATGACCCATAAACTGCACGTGTCTTTCACTTACGGTTTTCACAAGTGATCATATAACGTCTGAGACTGTCGGAACATCAGCCACTGTTTTATAACCATTATCAAACACGAACAAATAGATATACTATGTTAAGAAGCATCACAAGGAACAGCCCGTCAAAGCAGAACCATGTAGCAAGTTCATCGCAGGACTACTCTAATATAGCCCGCCCAAAGACTCCTTCCACGGGAGTCTCCGTGGCGAAGTGTTTACGCCACCTGCCTCGCGTTCTGAAGGTTGTGGGTTCGATTCTGTACTACATCGTTCAGTTCAGGTATGTAATTTTCTTGGGGACTTATGGGGGTCGTCACTGGAGCTACGGAGTTCGTACTTTGTGCGCCGCTTTTGGCAGACTGCGGAAAGAAGAGACCGAGCCTATGGGATAAAACTTGATGCCATGAGGTCGATACTCTGGCCTTTTACCCCCCCCCCCTCTTTTTTTTTTATTTAAAGACTCCTTCCTTCGTCATGTTCCTGCCTCGTGTGCTGTAATGCCACGGGAGTCACAGAAATACTCTATACTTGCCTGAACATCCTGTCTGTACGTAGACAGGTCACGCGAAACATATCAATGTATTACTCATATTAGTGTGATGTACTTAGGCGGGTGGCCTGGAATGGTGTCTGTTGCATGATGTTCTTCCTGGATTCTTCTCTAACACCTAGAAGTAGCGTGCGTGGTTACGATGATGACTACATGTACACATCAGCAGATACCAGCGGGTTTCAACCTGCGCTCCTTGGAGAACCCAAGCTGGCGATCAGGCTGCGCGGTTAACGTAATTTGTTCTTTTAACAATTGTGTGTGCATTTATTTCCTTTGCCGGATGTTGCGATCAAGCCCAACCTCAGGTTGATTTTCAAGACTATTTTTGTGGCTCAGTAGGTCGACATTGCTTTCTGAACGAGGAGTCAACGTTAAGTCGAAACTGACGCGTGTAGGTAACGATCCCGTGTCATCAGCGGACCAGAAGTTTAAGGGCTAGAGCGCTTTTAATCCTTCGGCTTATTGGAAGTATCTTTCTCTTACTTAGCTGCGAATTAAAATACATTTTATCTGTCGGTTTTCTGTTTGTTTTCCTCGTAAATGATTCCATGAGGCACATTGTGTATATGTTTTAGAACGTGTGATCTTTCCACAGATTGTCCATTGTAATGTTGTTTTAAGTACATTAAAAATTGTCGGCGACTGTGACGAAGGGGTAAAGAACGCGATTCCCGCATACCGTGTTCATGATCGTCCACGGGCAAATTGGAAGCACACCGCCCTGTGTTGATTTGTAACAATGGCATGAGCTTCAGTCGTTCAAAAGGCAATGATAAAATACTGAACGTAAACGTGTCCATACATAACACACATCTAAAGTGCTGGGGTTGATTGTGACGTCCTGTAAAAGATAAGCAACTAACTACTGTGGCTAAGGTCTTGCGAACGCGGTTTGTGAGCCCGTATACCCGGGTTCGAATCATCGTGGTGCTGATTTTTTTTCGAAAAAGGTATAGGGGCCGGTCGTTCAGAAAGCAATGGCAAACTACTGAACGTAACACTTGCCTAGTACATCAACAGCAGCTGAAAATGCTGGTGTTGACTGCAACGTCCCGTAAGGGATACGCAACAAATTAAAAAAAAGCATTACAAATTGCATTTAAAAACGCTTTACAAAGACCATCCCTGTTTTTTTTTTTTTTTTTTAAGGTAGACTAGGCTACATGTGGACATATCGCTGGAGTTTGTGTCCCACAGCAGAAAGAATTTAGTTGGTTTCGGGAAGTTACGAACTCAGAAAGGTTGAAAACCACTGTCCAATGGGACTCAAACAGAAAAAAAAAAAAAAACAGCCCCGGGAGCCAACATTGTTAACATTAGCGACAGATAACTCTTGTCTGTTTAAGTGTGTGTGGGATTTACCTCCCGCAGTAAACACCTTGCCTTCTTCTATACCGAAAGCCACTTGACGTGACATGCATTTCGACCTGGAAAATGAGGCACGCACTTCAATGGCTCGGGTAGTGGATGCTTTGTGTGTAAAGATATGGTAACGTGTATGCAGTTTTTCACAATTCACAATATGCATCTCTATCCTATGTAAATCGTGGGCAGCTGGCATTATTCTTATTTGTTAATTATGAGCACATGATCATTAAACCAGCGAGCTGATTGGTCGTCCTATCCATAGATTTACTCGTCCTTTATCTAACTACCCCTACATTAGCATGTAAAACGGATTGTGGGTGGGTAAACGAGCTTTGAAAATAAAACAAAACATCCCCGATGCTGTGTATCCAACGTGTAGCAGTAGATGATCTTGCGTTTTCCATAACTCCAAGAACTTTGCCGATGGTAGCGCAGCTACTGGCAGAGTCCCCAATGTCTCACAGTTCAGTGGATAGGGACAAGACCAAACAATAGACAAACCATCTGCACGAGAAAAAAAAAATACGTGTCGAAGTCGGATGTACTGAACCATAGGCTTAACGAAACAGTGCCACGCAATTCGCTCAAACCCACTCTGACCTCTGAGGTACATGCAATTTACGTCCCCAAGTCAAGGACGACAAGTGAATATTGTATTCCAACTGACCCGTGTAGGGGTTGAACCCGATACCCCAGCATCGGCAATCCGGACGTTTAAGAGATTTAACAGTTAAAACGAATGGTCTTCCAGAGAATTCACAACCAACCAACCATAGAGGGAACAAGTACAGTGGACACTTTGTGAGAATGAAACCCAATCAGCTACAGCGTTGTTCCTACAGTCCAAGACGGTCAAGCTATAGAACTAGAGCAAGTGCAATGACCCGATGGATAGATTATATCAAGGGTATGCTACAAAAGAACAATCAGATAGATCCTGTCAAGGGTATGCTCCAATAACACAATCAGCACACGTCAGATAACATCTGGCCCGAGATCAAAAACGTCATCTCCCCCCCCCCCCTTACGATATCAGCGAACGTGAACCATAGATTATCGTCCTTATGGGAATAGATAATAAACAGCACCGTGCACTTTTACTGTGGAAGAGACATTGCGTATGGGATGACCTTTTAGAAACTTGGCTCATGGTGTTTAGTTATCTATGTTCCAAGCGGTTCCTATCGCAATGAGCTCCATTCCTTTAGAGCAGTTACTGTCTGGATTTGAAGGAGCGAATATATTACAAAATGGGATATAGAGAGTTAAAGTAACAATTCCGGTAAAGTAATAACATGTACCCGATGTTTAGAACAGAAGCGTTAAAGAAAAGAATGATATGCATGGGGCAGAGGCGTATCCTGGTTTGAAAGTCAGGGAAGCGGGCACATAAATGCCTGCATTCAAAAATCACGGTCAAGATCTCGGATAGGGAATGGCAACATTTTTATAGTGGCGTGCCAAAATAATTTTGCAAGGTGACTCTGCATGCCAACCATATTATACTTTACTGTCATTGAAGGAAATCAAGTAGATCTTGTATTCACATGTTTCCGAGCGTTCTGTCCGCACTCACTTAGTTTGTATCATGTCACACAGTCTTACCTTTAATGTCTAATAGCTTTCGTTTTCGAAGGATGTTAAAACAGGAAAATCTTTAAAAGAATTACACGTCTCAATTTAATTTAAAAAATCACGCTTTAATGAGATCATACACTGTATTTCAATTCACTCGGCGTGCCACTGAAAATCGTTCCGCGTGTCACACTTGGTACGCGTGCCGTAGGTTGCCGATGCCTGTTCTAGGATTACGTTTATCGCACAAGTAAACTAGGCGCCCTCCCCCTTGTTTAAAAAAAAAATTGTGCACTAGAGCAGTGATCGTTCATTTTGTCTACCCTCCCCCCCCCCCCCCACACTCCCAGCTACGCCACTGGCATGGGGGTAGCCTATAACAGAATAGTGACTACCTTACAATTGGTCCTGACAAATACAGACGACCGTTGAATGTCAATAAGAGACCACGCTAGCGTTAGCTATTCATGTGGCCGATGATAACATCAGACAGCAGTAATTCTCCGCTCTAAGTATAGTTCAACAATCAAAGCTTAATGGTAACCCGAACCCTTCTATTCGCAGCAATAAAATCAAGGTTCAACCCTTACACCGGTCAGTTGGACTTCATTCAACGTTGACTTCTCGTTCAGAAAGCAATGGCAAACTACTGTCTAGAAATTTAACGTGGGAGTTGGGGCTGGTCGCTACGTCCTGCAGAGGACATATAACATTTACCTTTCCAGAAAAGGGAACTGTATGCAACCATTTCCTGCTGAGATAGCGGAAGATAACAAAGTTGTGAATTATGCTGTCTCATTTTTATGTACACAGTATATGACCCGTTTATGCCTTCTTTCCAATTCCCTCCGCACTCTCAATGTGTAACGTGAAACCATGGGACCATGTGGATGATTGAGATTCAGAGCAGGCAACAGGTAGTTGTTGGTTGTGGTGTGAAGTTCGCGATGTTAGGCAAAGAGGGTCTCTTTATAGAGGCGATGGCTACGGTCACCCGCCAGTAGGGCACTGGCAAGAAGGGAAGCAATGGGAGACTACCTTCTTTACAGATGTCCAGACTACTTTAGCAGTCAACGAAATTATGCTGAAAAGAGAAGAAACAAGGCCGTCATATCGATACATACAAAACGGACCTGTTAACAGATTCAGTGCCAAACAAAAAAGCAGGTTTGAACCACACAAAACTGGATGGCGGAAAATGTGAAGTAAGGGCGTGTCACAGTTACGACCTAAACCATGTTAATATGGTTGTCACGAGCTCGCCATGAGTTAACCAGATAATAATACCGACGTTTGCTTGGCGTATATTTTCTAGGCCACAACAGTCGTACTACCAGAGTAAACACAGCTGCACGGGATACATCAGGTCAGCCCATATACACATTTGGTGGTGAGTGAGGAGGAAGTGAGTGCGCTGAATCATATATCACTTTGACAAGTCATAAACATATCAGAGGGAAAACGGAAGTACTTAGCACGGAAGTAACAGTACATATGTCAATTCTGGGTTTCCGGAACATCGAGAAGATTGACGGGGTTATTGGCAACTGTTGTTGGGGGTATACAGGAACTCGCTGGCTTGTTTTGGGAATCTAAACCAGTGATGACAGATCTAACATGGAGGGAGCCAGAGGGGGGATGGATCCCTGACAGGGGATGATCTGCCAAGGTGCCACCTGTGTGGGGGCATAAAGGATAACGTCACGTGGCCAACTTTAGGAGTTGCCATAAAAACCCGAGTTGGGGCCAACTAGGGGGACTTGGAAATGTGGCTCTAGTCGGAGTGCAAAGGCACTGCAGTGCTTAGTGGAAATAATATCTACCGTGTGTTAATTAGTGACTTAATTTTACACGTGCCTATAATGGCAGATGTAGATATGATTGATAGGACTGCAGTAGTGCCATTTAAGGTATAACCTATTATAATATTAGTTCTACTTAATATAGACGGTGGCCTTGTTAAACTATAGTGTGATGATTAGCACTGTTAGTGGAAACTAGTTAGAGTAAGAATCGTGATATTAACTCTGCTAGTTAAGAATAGATTAGTGAAGTGTTGATAAGCTTTACTAGTTGAGAATTGAGTAATGAGGGATAATTGGGATCTTCCCGTAGGTGTCCCTGGTGGGCGGGGTTCCGCATTCTGTTTGCTGATTTTTTCTTTGTCATAGCCTGATTCGGCTCTAGGTGGGTAGCTAATCTGCTCTATGACTAAGTCTAGTTAGCTAAAGATCATTAAGCAAGGCGATAGGCTTACACTCAGCCGAAAGGATCAGTGACTAGTACTATCACCAGATGTGTTGTTTCTATCCTAGGTTCCCTACCAGATCCGAGGAAACTCAACAAGTTTTTTAGGAAAGGTTCAAATCCAAGTCGGAAGAACACCAGTGGAACAGTCAATAAAGTTGCTTACAGAACGTAACTAAAGCTAGAAGGAAGATGATTCACCAAAGAGGGCGATGATTACTGATGCACCACACAGCATCAGACAGTAGTAACTAACTGAGAACATTACTGATAATAGTTGCCTAGTGTGATATAATCTCGTGTAATAGAACACAAGACATGATACTTGAGGCTAGATAGACACGAGTGAGGATCCAGTACAGTAACAATTAACATTAGTAACTGTGTACACACTACAAAGGACTTGTGCATTTTTTTATGAACGATAGGAACGGACATTGTGTAGGGTGCAACCGGTCCATGATTAACTGTTAATACCACCGGTGTCTATTTCGGATGATCATGAAATTGGATTACCAGAGGTCTACAGAGGCAAAGCAGTATCCGGCAAGATGGTTTCGGCTGGGTGAGAAGTACATGTTCTGACGTAACGTGCTGTGGTCTATCCTTGCTGGGATCAGCTGACTGGGTTGTTGTCTGAGAGTCCGATTCTACACACTTTATAGAACACGTCACACATTTTCTTCGCATACAGTCTCATATACGTTACACTTTTCTTTTAATAAATTAATCTTTATTAATTTTTAGAAGCAAGAGTTGTTGAGTATGTTGCGTTGGGGAAGTATGAGAAGGGGGCATAGTACGACAGTGAGAGAGTGATAGGAAAAGGTGTCCATAGGCTGATGGAGTGTGTTGGACGGAAGCTGGTGGATTCTCCAGAATATTGAGAGGAAAAAAATATTATAATGTGGGTGTCGACTCTCTTCACTCCAGGGACGACACTGTAAAGGAGGACACGACAATGGTAGCAGAAATATTGTAATATAACGCAATAACAACATTTCAGCGATATAGAAGCCCATGACAGATACGGGAAGTCGATTAAGACGATAAATCATCCCATGGCACTTAATCGGTTAATAAGACCCACACAACAGAGGAAAATGAAATATTTCGCGGACGTAAAAAACAAAAAAAAACAGCATGAAGCCTGAACGAGATAACCATAAATGGAGGTATAAGGCGGAAACGGAAGACCGCACCATAGATGGTTTCAAGATGTGATAGATAACTTACACATGACAGCAACAGGAGCACATCTGGCTCATGATAAGGGCTATTTCCAGTATGTTGTTGTTGGGGTGGGGGGGGGGGGGAGGAAAGGAGAGAAGAACCATATTTGATACTGGACAATCCAGCGGATGACGTAATACACAGCCAAATCAATTAGGAAACCCCATCGGAATCAACCAATCATGTCTTCTCTTTTAATGTTCGTTGTATCTAGACACGGCATTGTGGTCTGGTGTGTTTGTTATTTGACTATGCTAAGTTAATATACAATTATGAGACCTATGGCTCATTTCAATGGTTAGATATGAAGTATGGCCATATTCCATAGTTGTGGGTTCAGGTGTATGATAGATCTAGCTAATAATGACAGGCTTTTTATTAAAGGGATGAGACATACAAAACCGTAAAGTCCATGCGTCGAAATTCATGTGTTCCAGCAGAGAATCGCTGTCGTCGTGTGGGGGTGTCAGGTTCAAATTTCAGTGTGGTTACTATAGTTTTAAATGTTTATGGTGTCTAGTGTGTTCTCTAATATCTATTTTCTTCTTCTGCTTCTATTAGCGTCAGTGTGATTTTCTTTATTCACTGGGTGATGAAATTTTAAAGGTGCACAGTGAATCAAACAAATGTAGAATTCTCTTTTAAACTTTCCTGTTTCCGTCTTCACGAGCTCCTTCACTCCACCACTCAAAACTCTCAAAGTTAGTTGCGTGTCATTTACACGACACCGCAATCAACCCCAGCATGTATGCCTGTTTGTGATTTACTTTTTGTGATTTTTAAACTTTCAGTTCGTTCAGTAGTTTGCCACTGTTTTCTGAACGACAGATGCCTATACTCTCGAAATTAATGCACGGAGGTCTGATTCCACAGTGCCGGCCAATCACACAAAACACATGCATTAACTAATAATACGGGCGTTACTCAGAGCTAGATCCATCCTTAAGTAAAATATGCACGTGCTTAGGGCACCGAAGAAAAAAGTGCGACATGGCGATTCTCCATTTCCAAACTTACAAGTGACCATATGGTACAAAACTGCAAATGGTGGAGCTGAACTAGATTCCACAAAAAAGGACCCACCACACTAAACACTTGGAATTTAAATAAAGTGGAAAGATACAAAAGACACCATATTTTCTAACGTAACTCTTCTTCGTACCGGATCCGTGGCGCATACCGCGTTCGAAACACAGCTGCGGGCGATTTGGCAGTAGACCACCTTGTGTTGGTGTTCATAAAATAGTATGAGTGCCGATCTTTCAGAAAGCAATGCTAAACTACTGAACGTATACTTGCCAAAAAAAAAAAAAAAATCATATAAACCCAAGAAATGATGGGGTTGACTGCGACGTCCTGTAAAGGATATGGAAATAACTTTTAAGTTCTGTGTGCCCCTGCCGAAGGGTAGTGCGTCACACCCAGTTATGTACTTGAAAGATCAGTGTGTCTGACCTCGGGATGCACCTGTGTCAGGTTTACTTCGGTTACACAGATTCCATTTAAGGTCACGGGCTCCACGTACCCGTGGGCAGGTTTACTTTTCCTAACAATTTTGTCAGGGCAGTGGTTGTATGACCTACTCTTTGCCATTTCCAAAATGCCGTTGGAATTTTTAACTTGCTTAGGGGATCTTCGTTTCCCCCGCTCTTATCTGAGCAGGCTACGCATTCCATCTCGCTACCCGAGAGATTGGGGGGGGGGAGGCGCAGGTGGGAGGTGTCGTGTGATATCATTAGGTACCGATGGTTCTGGCAAAAACTACTAACCCTCCGCAGGGATCGAAGCCGATATCTTTAAGCCTGAGTCCGACGCCGTGACCTTTCAGTTTAGCCTTTCTAGCTCACTATAGCTTTGTTTCACTTAAGGGGGGGGGGGGGGGGTGTGTCTTATTTTACAGTTTCGATTTTGACTGAGACAAACAAATAGTTAATACAGTTTTGGCTGTTTGTGATTTCCTGGTAAGTTTATGTTCAGTAGTTTGCCACTGCTTTCTGAACGACCGGCCCTCAAACCATTGTATCAAACATGCACGGCGGTCTGCGTTAAAATCGCCCGTAGCTATGTTTCGAACGCGGTATTGTGAACTGGCTTTCGGGCACGGTTCGTGATCCCGTATACCAGCGTTCGAAACACAGCTGCGCGCGATTTGGTAGCGGACCACGTTGCGCTTTTTTTTTTTTTTCTTCTTTTTTTTTTTACGAATTGGTATGGGTGTCGGTCGTTCATTAAGCAATGGCAAACTATTGAACGTAAACTTGCCAAGACATCAACAACAGCAAAAAATGCAAACGTCCTGTAAAGGATATGCAACTGACTTTTTTATTATCACTGTGAATTGGGTTCGTAATCCCTTAGTCACACCGTAGGCTGTATAGAGAGGCACCAAGATCATTTAAATGCTTAAGGCCTCAGGAGATCTTAATCCGGCCCAGGCATTAGTCTACTGACCAACCTGATCAACGTGTAATGTTCTGTTCCCTATACCACCGGAAGCACCAGCAACCGCCCAGCTATTCAGCTATGAATGACATCAAGCTGTGAGGCCAGAGCGTATCCCCGAGTAACAGACACGTGTTCCGTGTAACATCTGATAGTGTAAGATTGTATGACTCACGTGAAAATTGGATTGGGTTATCGTGCTGGGCGCGTTCGTGCTGATTCGGAGCTCATTTCATATTCACGCGACGGCATGTGTTACAGGATAGTGATTATTTTTGCCCTCAGATATTCCAGCATATTCCAGACAGCGCCGGTTCGGACAATGATATCGTGCACGTGTTACTGTGCGATGTAAATAAGAAATAACAAGAGGAAAGGGAAGGGGGAGGTTCTAAAGGCGGGAGGATCGAATTCATTGCGCCAGGTTTCATCCCATATGGATTGGTCTATTTCTCTTTCCACAGAGCGGCCTGCTGAAAGCATCGCACTGAGAACGAACTCCCTAGTTCCAGCGACAACCCCCAGGAGACTCCGAGCAATCTGCAATCATGAAGTGAATGACGGAGGAGTTTGGAACACGTTCACAAACAAAGAAACCGCCTCATTGATTGGGAACAGAAGAAACAATAAGAAGGCATGAAACAAGCGAACAAGTAAGTAAACAAAGATAAAAGAATCACTAAGCGTATACGATGTAAAAGACTGAAAGGATAAGCAACAAACAAAAGGAATAATGAAATAGACGAGAGACGGCGATCGAATAGCTGGAGCACGCAGTGACAACGAAAATTCTGGAGTGGAAGAGAGGCAGAAGAGACGAAGAGATAGGGTTCTAGAGTTTGACATCATGACATGAAGGAACATCAACATCATAAATTGTCTGCAGTACGCGAGACACAAGATTGTAAAAAGACATATCTTTCGCTCGCTAGCTTTGAGCTCAAGCGTAATCTACACCCGTGCTACTACTTCTAATGCACTGGACTGATTTTTGTTTGTGGATTAGCTGCTACCAGTGTCCCTCATAATCAGGTTAACCCGCTCCGACCTCTGAGGTACTTGTAATTTGTGTCCCCAAGTCAAGGACGAGAAGTCAACATTATAGTCCAACTGACAGGTGTAGGGGATGAACCCGCTAAACCCGGCATGAGCAATCATAACCAACTCCACACGACATGGACTATAAGAATGGAAACAAACTATACATCATCATATAACATAAGAGAAGAAAGAAGATATACATTATCATACAAGTCCTTTGCAGAGCGTCGCTCCCATCTTGGCCTGCCGAAGAGGACGTAAATTAAAAGTACCCCCTCAGGCTATCACATAAACTAATTTAGACACTCAGGACTTTGAGGAAAGTCCAGGAGGACATATAATCAGATTGCTACTGCTATCATTAATATTGGGGCTCTTGGTTGGCTGTGGCAGATGAGGACGGAGCACGTAGAGGAATATTCCGAGTGATGTGACATACCTCAACTCAAAACAACACAATTCAACTCAACTCAACATAGTGAAAACGTGTAACGTACACAAACATTACAAATAGTACAGCTCTTCACAATATTGAGTTATGCAGTCAACATTCCAACATCATATCACATGGACGCAGTTAAGTCAAGCTACAATGTTAATCAATGACGGGTTTAACGTCAGAAGCAAATAACTGCAATTAAGCCCGACGTTTAAAATCCTCGCCATTTGCTTCTCCTAAAGAATCATCTCAACTCACGTGAGTACGATCAATGAAAGTGAGAAATATTATGATAGCAAAGTTGTCTCTGTGGAAACAAGCAAAATAAACTGTGTGCGGCACACATGCAGACTATAGAATTATCCAAAAGACTGATCACATAAGTTCAGTTAGTCAGTTAGTCGCGGTTCCAACTTCACGACAAAGGGTCGCCCAATTATGCTCCGTTCCTGTGCCAGTGAATATCAAACAAAATGCTTCTCACTGCCCCATGTGAAAAGTGGAACAGATATGAGTCTCGACAAACCAACAGCCCGCATAGTATACTATGCATAATGCCGCTGCCAGAATGCCAACACAAAGTCCTCCACGAAAAATGTGGCGATCAAATTAAGTTCAGATCATCACTTGGTGTTAGGATCTCCTATGCAGTAAAACTGTCAGCATGCAGTGCCTATCTTTTTTTTCCCCCGGTGTAAATGTAACATTGAAAATACATAACGGTTAACTGATGTGCGAAAGATGATTGGTTCAAAAGGCCGATTTTAAGATGGGCCCGCTTGCCCAATTTGTGACCCTTTGAATTAAAATGTGTTTGTTCTCTCGTTTCAACTTTGCTGGTCCGATCTTGATTGAGGAGTCTCCATGAAAGCTTGCTGTGCTGCTCTTTCCTGATCACGCTGATCTTCGACCCCTAAAGACAATATTCTAACTATCGATGCTGATTTATTCAGTACTCGTTCAAGCTGGACTCGTTAGTAGTGGGTTACGTGGTAACTGATTAGGAAATCAGGATTGACCTCTAAGGATTGGCCCCAATCCTTTTCGGTCTCGGATCCTGGGTGGGTAGGGTAGGGTAGGGTAGGGTAGGTATCTAGGTCACATGTAAGGGTCGATAATTCTAAGAAAAGACATGTTTTCTAAGGGCAGATAACTGAGTGTGTGTATAATATTTTAACTAATTTTAAAATAAAATAAAAATAAATAACAACCAAAGGCGCGCGCGGGGACGGTCGCGGGCAGCCGGGGCGGGGCGGTCGCCGGGTGCGGGCGGCGGGCGCGGGTTCAAACCCCATAAAATACGTCACATAGGTGGGTAGGTGGTCATTGCTGAGTGCCCACACGGCTGGTCATTAGTGACTGCCCACTAGTCCGGTCATCGGACCAACGAGTAACGGCTATATACTCCTAATAATAAGGGCCAAACGACTGTGTCCTTAAAATGTCAAAACTTAAAAACACATAGGTGTACAGGCACAATCTGGGACAAAAAATCAATACTCATATTCATAACAACTAATCCAGGGGCTTATCGTGGTCGTAATGACCAAGTCAGGTTAATAATATTTCTTATATCTCCGCCATTGCAAATAGTTCGCGATATTAATAAATGTTCATATAAAGGTTGGAAGGGGATTAAAAGATTAACACCTATTGTCGGGACATACAATAAAAATCAATAACACTACCCTCGATTTTTCTCATAACTGCCGATTGGAGATTATGGGTTAGGTGTATGTGTCCTTATTTAGTTAAAACAGGTGGTATGAGTAGGAGATATCACAAACAGTATCAGCATGTGCCACTCTGATCTTAAATATCAGTAGTTCGTTATTCTTGTGACATTGAAAACGCTTATGGCTTGAAGACAGATGGTGTACTATGTTATTGGGTGGTGTATATAGATTGACCAGTATGTGAAGTTGATAAGGTCACCCCTGCCAGCGCATCGTAGCTGTGTTGTGACTTGTCGCCTATTACATCCGGGTGTAAAAATAACCAAAAATATTTCACATCAACTCAGACATGCCTCTATATAGCTGCACTGCGAACATGGCTAGAGTCTACGTTAGGAAAGTATCGTGTATCTGTGTATACGGGTTTACCACTGCTTATAGATGTGTGCAGTATTATTAGAAAGCGGCCGTTATGTCTACATTATCAAAGTATGTTGCCATACAGAGCTGGTATAGTATCTATGTGTCTGCTACGTTGTATGTTTTGTCATGTTGCCTTGTAGTATTTGGAGGGAGTTTCATGCGGATGTCTAGTGAACTTTTTAAAAACTATGTCTCAGAATCCACAACGCCACTGGCATTAGAGGCTTTTCAACTTGTCTGCTCATTGACCACGCTTCACAGTCATACTAAAGTACGGGTTCTATGTAGTACTTAAACACTCCTTTTATTTCTCATTACAGTTATCAACTTTATATTAGTCAGTATGTTTTCCAATTTGCAAAAGACAACCTTCATCACAGCGATTCTTGTTCCAACGCTTTAAAGCCACCTCCTATCAGACATTTTTTTCTTTCCTTTTGTGCTCACGGCTACCGTTTCCCCATTTCAAGCTCCATGTCTCTACTCGTATGCATTAGTGTGGTAGAAGTAAACCGATAACTCACAAGATAGACGTATATTATCACACTGTATATGAACATGTGGGAAACGGCTACATCCGGGCAAAGAGGGCGTTGTATCTGTCACATGCGTATGGATACAGCCGAGACACGTGGTTAAGAGGGATACTACAGAAAAAAAACGGTATTATGTTGGCGATCGAACCAGGGGACATAATTCGTGATGACCACCATGTACGGGAGTGATTCTGCCCCCTCGTCAACAGGGCGTCGGAGGTTTAAAAGGGTGTTCATTCTCTCGCTTTTCTATTTCCGAGTCGTCATAGGGTCACCAAGTAACAGTAAAGAACACGAAACTACTACTACCAAAGCCTTTATACACCACAATGCATTTTCGAATATAATATACACAACTATAATCAAGTCATCACAGTATTCAACTAACCCGTTCTCATAGACATAGAGGAGAGATGTGAGCACCGAGGCCAGTTGGGGGAGGTGTACCTTTTACTTAACATCTATCGGGTCATACACCGACGAGTGTTTAGCTATATTTATCACCTGTATAATATTACCCGTGAACACAACAAGCTTCCCCGGATCAGTCTTAGGCTTCTCATATAACATGACATATCACGTACCCGCTGTCCTGACCAGCAAAGTTATCGCTTCTCAGAGCAGACATTTACACTTTCATTAATTCTTCTGCCTGGCCAAAGGGGGTCTTTGCATCTGTCCGCAGAAACCTAGTTCCAATGCTAATATATGTTTTTCAATGTGTCGGCTCATTACCACATTTCACATCCTGACAAAAGTACAGGTTCTATGTTCCACTCCAACAGTCAAATAAGAAAAAAATGTTAGCCAAATTATTAAAATGTTGGCCAAATATAGAAATATATCGACCAGACGTATAAAGTATAGTAAAATATGTTAGCCAAACTTATAAAACTCGTGGTCAAAATAAAAAATATCTCAACCAAGCGTATAAGAAATAGGAAAAAATGTTAGCCAAATTATTAAAATGTTGGCCAAATATAGAAATATATCGACCAGACGTATAAAATATAGTAAAATTTGTTAGCCAAACTTATAAAACTCGGGGTCAAAATAAGAAATATCTCAACCAAGCGTATAAGAAATAGGAAAAAGGCTAGTCAAACTAATGAAAATGTTGGCCAAATACAGAAATATCTCGACCAACTTATAAAATGTAGGAAAAATTGTTAGCCAAACTGACAAAATTGTTAGCCAAATTAAGAAACGTCTCGGCCAACTTATAAAATGTAGGAAAAATTGTTAGCTAAACTGACAAAACAGTTGGTCAAAATAAGAAACGTCTCGACTAACATTATAAAAAGTAGGACAAATTGTAACCAAATTAATTTAAAAAGGTGACCAAAATAGGAAATAGCTCATCCATTCTTATAAAACTTAGGAAAATGTGTTAACCTAATGAGAAAAATATCGCCCAATTGAAGAAAAAAAGTTACACAAAACTTATAAAACTTAGGAAAATGTGTTAACCTAATGAGAAAAATATCGACCAATTGAAGAAAAAAGTTACACAAAACTTATACAACTTAGGGAAATGTGTTAACCTAATGAGAAAAATATCGCCCAATTGAAGAAAAAAGTTACACAAAACTTATAAAACTTAGGAAAATGTGTTAACCTAATGAGAAAAATATCGACCAATTGAAGAAAAAAGTTACACAAAACTTATAAAACTTAGGGAAATGTGTTAACCTAATGAGAAAAATATCGCCCAATTGAAGAAAAAAGTTACACAAAACTTATAAAACTTAGGAAAATGTGTTAACCTAATGAGAAAAATATCGACCAATTGAAGAAAAAAGTTACACAGAACTTATAAAACTTAGAGAAATGTGTTAACCTAATGAGAAAAATATCGCCCAATTGAAGAAAAAAGTTACACAAAACTTATAAAACTTAGGAAAATGTGTTAACCTAATGAGAAAAATATTGACCAAGTAAAGAAAAACGTACACCAAACTTCTGAAAAGTAAGAAAATTTGTTAACCAAATGGGAAAAATATTGGCCAAGTGGAGAAATATCTCAACCATACTTATGAAAAGGAGGAAAATGTGTTAACCTAATGAGAAAATATCGCCCAAGTGAAGAAAAAAGTTACACAAAACTTATAAAACTTAGGAAAATGTGTTAACCTAATGAGAAAAATATCGCCCAATTGAAGAAAAAAGTTACACAAAACTTATAAAACTTAGGAAAATGTGTTAACCTAATGAGAAAAATATTGACCAAGTAAAGAAAAACGTACACCAAACTTCTGAAAAGTAAGAAAATTTGTTAACCAAATGGGAAAATTATTGACCAAGTGGAGAAATATCTCAACCATACTTATGAAAAGGAGGAAAATGTGTTAACCAAATGGGAAAAATATTGGCCAAGTGGAGAAATATCGCAACCATACTTAGGAAAAGGAGGAAAATGTGTTAACCTAATGAGAAAAATATCGCCCAAGTGAAGAAAAAAGTTACACAAAACTTATAAAACTTAGGAAAAGGTGTTAACCTAATGAGAAAAATATTGACCAAGTAAAGAAAAACGTACACCAAACTTCTGAAAAGTAAGAAAATTTGTTAACCAAAAGGGAAAAATATATGGGCTAAACTATGAAATATGTTGACCGAATTAAGAAAGTGTGTTAACCAAAGGGGGAAAAATGTTCGTCAAAACATGAAACATCTCGACCAAACTTATAAATATCTCGTGTAAACTTATAAAAAAAAAAGTAGGAACAAATATTGCTTCTGTAGTTATGTCAAACGTGTCTTGAACTTTTATCTGAACAGACATTTCACAAGACATAATCATCAACGTCAACACTTTCCCTCTTTTACATTACCGAAAGTTTCAACTTATCAGTCCAGTGTATCCACTAAAGAAGCACTTATGCATACTAATCACCCAGCTCTTCACACTCTTGTTTTTTTTTCTTTTCTAACGCAAAGTGTCTCTGTCTTTCATAGATAGCTTCACAACTTTTCTGTGTAGCACCACTAACAACTCCAAACCTTCGTTTCACATGAGCTCTAATGAAACAGTCATAACAACATTTAGGGCAATCTGTGGCTCCACCTGGGATAGTTTCAATATCATCTGAGTATTCGTCAGCAAAGATCCACTTCCCATGGCTGATATCTTCAACTTTCTATACCACAATGTCTGCTACACTAACCTTCCATTGGTCCATCTTTCAACAATACAAAGAGTGTTCTCGAAGTCTAGCTAACATAACATTGCTTACTTTGTCCACCTCTATCACACTTTGTCATTTCACAGCTGCATTAGCGGCAAGTCTGCAACCAACCAACAGTGTCTGTCATGAAGTCGACCTTTCTTAAAGCCACGTCTGCCTTACTGAACCCTTGAATACCCTCTACCACATCGTCTAACCGACTTTCAACATTTCATACCAAATAACATTAACATTCTCTTTGATTACAGAACAACTGATTTTCTGCTGACTAAGCAGATTTTCCAACCCCGTGGAGATAAATCCTATGCCCCCTAACCTACTAGGCGCTATTCTAGACAACGAATATGGTCATCGACCAGCACCCCTAGGCAGAACTTGAAAAAACAACAGAGCTTGGGTTATTGAGACGAATGAGTTGCATTCCTTGGACTACCAGAAAGACATCAAACACAACAAACTCTTTCTTAATAACCCTAACACTAAGTATACATCAACTAACCCTAACCCTAAACCTAAGTATACATCAACTAACCCTAACCCTAACCCTAACTATACAACAAACTCTTTCTTAAGAGACATAGATACAAACCAGTGTTAGAAATGAAAAAGTAAAATTTATGTGATTTCATTTTAATTAAAATTTAAAACTAATAAATCGCACTTTTATTGCGCAAGATGTAAGCTTGATATATGTCCTATACCTAACTTATACCTATACTTACCCTATATCTGTATATTATGTGAAACGCGCAATAAAATTGGGATTTATTAGTATTAAATTTTAATTAAAATGTAATCACATAAATTTTACTTTTTCATTTCTAACACTGGTTTGTATCTATGTCTCTTAAGAAAGAGTTTGTTGTATAGTTAGGGTTAGGGTTAGGGTTAGTTGATGTATACTTAGGTTTAGGGTTAGGGTTAGTTGATGTATACTTAGTGTTAGGGTTATTAAGAAAGAGTTTGTTGTGTTTGATGTCTTTCTGGTAGTCCAAGGAATGCAACTCATTCGTCTCAATAACCCAAGCTCTGTTGTTTTTTCAAGTTCTGCCTAGGGGTGCTGGTCGATGACCATATTCGTTGTCTAGAATAGCGCCTAGTAGGTTAGGGGGCATAGGATTTATCTCCACGGGGTTGGAAAATCTGCTTAGTCAGCAGAAAATCAGTTGTTCTGTAATCAAAGAGAATGTTAATGTTATTTGGTATGAAATGTTGAAAGTCGGTTAGACGATGTGGTAGAGGGTATTCAAGGGTTCAGTAAGGCAGACGTGGCTTTAAGAAAGGTCGACTTCATGACAGACACTGTTGGTTGGTTGCAGACTTGCCGCTAATGCAGCTGTGAAATGACAAAGTGTGATAGAGGTGGACAAAGTAAGCAATGTTATGTTAGCTAGACTTCGAGAACACTCTTTGTATTGTTGAAAGATGGACCAATGGAAGGTTAGTGTAGCAGACATTGTGGTATAGAAAGTTGAAGATATCAGCCATGGGAAGTGGATCTTTGCTGACGAATACTCAGATGATATTGAAACTATCCCAGGTGGAGCCACAGATTGCCCTAAATGTTGTTATGACTGTTTCATTAGAGCTCATGTGAAACGAAGGTTTGGAGTTGTTAGTGGTGCTACACAGAAAAGTTGTGAAGCTATCTATGAAAGACAGAGACACTTTGCGTTAGAAAAGAAAAAAAAACAAGAGTGTGAAGAGCTGGGTGATTAGTATGCATAAGTGCTTCTTTAGTGGATACACTGGACTGATAAGTTGAAACTTTCGGTAATGTAAAAGAGGGAAAGTGTTGACGTTGATGATTATGTCTTGTGAAATGTCTGTTCAGATAAAAGTTCAAGACACGTTTGACATAACTACAGAAGCAATATTTGTTCCTACTTTTTTTTTTATAAGTTTACACGAGATATTTATAAGTTTGGTCGAGATGTTTCATGTTTTGACGAACATTTTTCCCCCTTTGGTTAACACACTTTCTTAATTCGGTCAACATATTTCATAGTTTAGCCCATATATTTTTCCCTTTTGGTTAACAAATTTTCTTACTTTTCAGAAGTTTGGTGTACGTTTTTCTTTACTTGGTCAATATTTTTCTCATTAGGTTAACACCTTTTCCTAAGTTTTATAAGTTTTGTGTAACTTTTTTCTTCACTTGGGCGATATTTTTCTCATTAGGTTAACACATTTTCCTCCTTTTCCTAAGTATGGTTGCGATATTTCTCCACTTGGCCAATATTTTTCCCATTTGGTTAACACATTTTCCTCCTTTTCATAAGTATGGTTGAGATATTTCTCCACTTGGTCAATAATTTTCCCATTTGGTTAACAAATTTTCTTACTTTTCAGAAGTTTGGTGTACGTTTTTCTTTACTTGGTCAATATTTTTCTCATTAGGTTAACACATTTTCCTAAGTTTTATAAGTTTTGTGTAACTTTTTTCTTCAATTGGGCGATATTTTTCTCATTAGGTTAACACATTTTCCTAAGTTTTATAAGTTTTGTGTAACTTTTTTCTTCACTTGGGCGATATTTTCTCATTAGGTTAACACATTTTCCTCCTTTTCATAAGTATGGTTGAGATATTTCTCCACTTGGCCAATATTTTTCCCATTTGGTTAACAAATTTTCTTACTTTTCAGAAGTTTGGTGTACGTTTTTCTTTACTTGGTCAATATTTTTCTCATTAGGTTAACACATTTTCCTAAGTTTTATAAGTTTTGTGTAACTTTTTTCTTCAATTGGGCGATATTTTTCTCATTAGGTTAACACATTTCTCTAAGTTTTATAAGTTCTGTGTAACTTTTTTCTTCAATTGGTCGATATTTTTCTCATTAGGTTAACACATTTTCCTAAGTTTTATAAGTTTTGTGTAACTTTTTTCTTCAATTGGGCGATATTTTTCTCATTAGGTTAACACATTTCCCTAAGTTTTATAAGTTTTGTGTAACTTTTTTCTTCAATTGGTCGATATTTTTCTCATTAGGTTAACACATTTTCCTAAGTTTTATAAGTTTTGTGTAACTTTTTTCTTCAATTGGGCGATATTTTTCTCATTAGGTTAACACATTTCCCTAAGTTGTATAAGTTTTGTGTAACTTTTTTCTTCAATTGGTCGATATTTTTCTCATTAGGTTAACACATTTTCCTAAGTTTTATAAGTTTTGTGTAACTTTTTTTCTTCAATTGGGCGATATTTTTCTCATTAGGTTAACACATTTTCCTAAGTTTTATAAGAATGGATGAGCTATTTCCTATTTTGGTCACCTTTTTAAATTAATTTGGTTACAATTTGTCCTACTTTTTATAATGTTAGTCGAGACGTTTCTTATTTTGACCAACTGTTTTGTCAGTTTAGCTAACAATTTTTCCTACATTTTATAAGTTGGCCGAGACGTTTCTTAATTTGGCTAACAATTTTGTCAGTTTGGCTAACAATTTTTCCTACATTTTATAAGTTGGTCGAGATATTTCTGTATTTGGCCAACATTTTCATTAGTTTGACTAGCCTTTTTCCTATTTCTTATACGCTTGGTTGAGATATTTCTTATTTTGACCCCGAGTTTTATAAGTTTGGCTAACAAATTTTACTATATTTTATACGTCTGGTCGATATATTTCTATATTTGGCCAACATTTTAATAATTTGGCTAACATTTTTTCCTATTTCTTATACGCTTGGTTGAGATATTTTTTATTTTGACCACGAGTTTTATAAGTTTGGCTAACATATTTTACTATACTTTATACGTCTGGTCGATATATTTCTATATTTGGCCAACATTTTAATAATTTGGCTAACATTTTTTTCTTATTTGACTGTTGGAGTGGAACATAGAACCTGTACTTTTGTCAGGATGTGAAATGTGGTAATGAGCCGACACATTGAAAAACATATATTAGCATTGGAACTAGGTTTCTGCGGACAGATGCAAAGACCCCCTTTGGCCAGGCAGAAGAATTAATGAAAGTGTAAATGTCTGCTCTGAGAAGCGATAACTTTGCTGGTCAGGACAGCGGGTACGTGATATGTCATGTTATATGAGAAGCCTAAGACTGATCCGGGGAAGCTTGTTGTGTTCACGGGTAATATTATACAGGTGATAAATATAGCTAAACACTCGTCGGTGTATGACCCGATAGATGTTAAGTAAAAGGTACACCTCCCCCAACTGGCCTCGGTGCTCACATCTCTCCTCTATGTCTATGAGAACGGGTTAGTTGAATACTGTGATGACTTGATTATAGTTGTGTATATTATATTCGAAAATGCATTGTGGTGTATAAAGGCTTTGGTAGTAGTAGTTTCGTGTTCTTTACTGTTACTTGGTGACCCTATGACGACTCGGAAATAGAAAAGCGAGAGAATGAACACCCTTTTAAACCTCCGACGCCCTGTTGACGAGGGGGCAGAATCACTCCCGTACATGGTGGTCATCACGAATTATGTCCCCTGGTTCGATCGCCAACATAATACCGTTTTTTTTCTGTAGTATCCCTCTTAACCACGTGTCTCGGCTGTATCCATACGCATGTGACAGATACAACGCCCTCTTTGCCCGGATGTAGCCGTTTCCCACATGTTCATATACAGTGTGATAATATACGTCTATCTTGTGAGTTATCGGTTTACTTCTACCACACTAATGCATACGAGTAGAGACATGGAGCTTGAAATGGGGAAACGGTAGCCGTGAGCACAAAAGGAAAGAAAAAAATGTCTGATAGGAGGTGGCTTTAAAGCGTTGGAACAAGAATCGCTGTGATGAAGGTTGTCTTTTGCAAATTGGAAAACATACTGACTAATATAAAGTTGATAACTGTAATGAGAAATAAAAGGAGTGTTTAAGTACTACATAGAACCCGTACTTTAGTATGACTGTGAAGCGTGGTCAATGAGCAGACAAGTTGAAAAGCCTCTAATGCCAGTGGCGTTGTGGATTCTGAGACATAGTTTTTAAAAAGTTCACTAGACATCCGCATGAAACTCCCTCCAAATACTACAAGGCAACATGACAAAACATACAACGTAGCAGACACATAGATACTATACCAGCTCTGTATGGCAACATACTTTGATAATGTAGACATAACGGCCGCTTTCTAATAATACTGCACACATCTATAAGCAGTGGTAAACCCGTATACACAGATACACGATACTTTCCTAACGTAGACTCTAGCCATGTTCGCAGTGCAGCTATATAGAGGCATGTCTGAGTTGATGTGAAATATTTTTGGTTATTTTTACACCCGGATGTAATAGGCGACAAGTCACAACACAGCTACGATGCGCTGGCAGGGGTGACCTTATCAACTTCACATACTGGTCAATCTATATACACCACCCAATAACATAGTACACCATCTGTCTTCAAGCCATAAGCGTTTTCAATGTCACAAGAATAACGAACTACTGATATTTAAGATCAGAGTGGCACATGCTGATACTGTTTGTGATATCTCCTACTCATACCACCTGTTTTAACTAAATAAGGACACATACACCTAACCCATAATCTCCAATCGGCAATTATGAGAAAAATCGAGGGTAGTGTTATTGATTTTTATTGTATGTCCCGACAATAGGTGTTAATCTTTTAATCCCCTTCCAACCTTTATATGAACATTTATTAATATCGCGAACTATTTGCAATGGCGGAGATATAAGAAATATTATTAACCTGACTTGGTCATTACGACCACGATAAGCCCCTGGATTAGTTGTTATGAATATGAGTATTGATTTTTTGTCCCAGATTGTGCCTGTACACCTATGTGTTTTTAAGTTTTGACATTTTAAGGACACAGTCGTTTGGCCCTTATTATTAGGAGTATATAGCCGTTACTCGTTGGTCCGATGACCGGACTAGTGGGCAGTCACTAATGACCAGCCGTGTGGGCACTCAGCAATGACCACCTACCCACCTATGTGACGTATTTTATGGGGTTTGAACCCGCGCCCGCCGCCCGCACCCGGCGACCGCCCCGCCCCGGCTGCCCGCGACCGTCCCCGCGCGCGCCTTTGGTTGTTATTTATTTTTATTTTATTTTAAAATTAGTTAAAATATTATACACACACTCAGTTATCTGCCCTTAGAAAACATGTCTTTTCTTAGAATTATCGACCCTTACATGTGACCTAGATACCTACCCTACCCTACCCTACCCTACCCACCCAGGATCCGAGACCGAAAAGGATTGGGGCCAATCCTTAGAGGTCAATCCTGATTTCCTAATCAGTTACCACGTAACCCACTACTCTCGTTTGGGGAATTCATGGTGGCTCGAAAGACTGGTAACGTAACAGTGGTTCAAGCTGACCTGAATCCACAAGTATGGAATATGGACATAATTCTATCTAGTAAGTGCAGGTGGATGACAGACCTGTTTAATAAGCTTTCAAGGTGGCCGTTTGTCAAAGTAGACTTGTTCCTTCGGCAACGCTGTCGTCATTTAGTGGCACCAGGTTCGATTCCCAGTACGGTTAGATGATAGACCTGGCTAATCACGTTTCTTGTTGGCAGTTTGTTGAAGTACACTTATCCTTCAATCGTAATTTGTAGGCAGCAGGTTAGAATTCCCGCCTTGTCACTAAAACTTTCAATTTTTATTTTGTCTGGTGTGACCTCTAATCTTTACTTCTGTTCTCTGCTTCTAAGAATGTCGATCCATATCTGTGAATGTATATGTCTGTCCTCTACTTTGCCGATTCACGAGAAATATGAACTGTTTGAAAATTGCGCACAATCCATTACTGACAACACTGATCGTATTCCAGCACGAACCTTGGACCTTTTCCGCGTCAGACTGGAAGGACTAGACTCGAGTTTCACTCTCGTTTGAGCTCGTCAATAGCGCATATCCCTGTCTGGACCCGGGATCGAACTCCGGATCACTGGCGTGTGAGGATGGTGTGAATTGTGTTGATAACGTTTAAGAATGTTACAGTAAAGTATTACCTAAAATTAATAAAGGTACTCTTCGTTAAAGATGGAGGATCTGTAACATAAAATTCAAAACTGATTTTGAACATCTTGTGGTTACAGTCCATTAGAACAGAATACTGCCAATGTTCGAACTTGGCAACGAAGCCAGCGACAAAAGAAGAATAAGATAAGATACCTGCGAAGACTACAAAATGTTTGATCAAAGGAGACACAAACAACAGACTGGAAAATGTACTGCCTGGCTTATTTCGTTGTATTTCGACAGGTACACAATACATAAGTAATTATACAATTAAACTAATAGATAAATCGTTTTAAAAAAAAAATAGAAATACACAATTCACATAGTCACCGATGCTAATATAAACACATCTGTTATTTGCTTCATCATATAATTGGCTATGTAAGTTTGCACCTGACGAGATACAGCGAAATATACCAGGTAGTATATTGCTCAATATGTTGTTTGTATCTTATTTGAGTGTGGAAATTTACAACACAAGAGCACTGCTTAAAACTACTTAAAGCCACGAGGGTTTTCTGTTTCGAAGTGGTCATGTCGCCTGCTTCTTGCTACGAAGTTCGCGGGCTCCTTCCAGGCCTCCGTCATACACTTCATGAGTGCAATTTTTTTGGACACCCCTGGAAGTTGTCGCTGGAGATACGATGGAGCTGGTGCTCAATGAGGCGCTTTTGGTAGGCCGCTCTGCGAAAATAAAAAAAAGACCGAGAGAACTTGGTGCAATGAAGTCGCTGTTCCGGTCTTTAACCCCTGTAATTGAATGTGACAAGACGAGATCTGACATGATGACATTAGTAACTAAGAGAAATCAGTGTCGGCAATGGATTCTATCAACAAACATCGGGTTTTA
The DNA here is from genome assembly GCA_963921405.1 of Cepaea hortensis. Taxonomy (NCBI): domain Eukaryota; kingdom Metazoa; phylum Mollusca; class Gastropoda; order Stylommatophora; family Helicidae; genus Cepaea; species Cepaea hortensis. The sequence goes on along the minus strand of OY992894.1, from coordinate 32,077,044 downwards.
TGATTTGAAAATGCAACAACTCTCAGTGGCGTAGCTTTGCTGGAGGGGTGGGCGGGACGCCAGGGAGTCGGCCGGCACACCCTGCCCTTGTGTCCTATTTTTAAATAGTGGTGCCTCCTGCCACTAAGAAGAGTTTGGAGGTAGCGAAGATGGGATTTCTATAACGTCCGTTGGGAATACACTGAACTGCCAGAGTAACTAACAGTGAGTGGCTGAATAAAGGCTAAGGAGAGTAGAACATTATATACACATATAAGGGGAGAAATATGCTTCTATGGTCTTGTGATGAGAAGAGACACATTAGAGAACATCGTGACGACTGGAAATACTAGTAGCAGAAGAGGCAGAGGCATACCGAGAGAAATGATGCTGGTTGGGCTGGGCTGGGTGACGTGTGGGGAATGCCATCAACAGAACTGATTCAGTAACCGAGTTCTGTGCAGAATAAGAAACGCATAGGTCACATGGCAATGTACATGATAATGATGGCGTCTAGTTCATTTACTCGTGTGGGCTATAGGTTTGTCAAGACTCTGCCCGTTTCACTTTTCACATTGGGCAGTGTGCAGTACTTTGTGTGATATTCACTGGCACAGTAACGAAACGTAATGGGGCGACCCTTTGCCGTGAATTTGAAACCGCGACTGACTAACTAACAAGCTCAATTATGCAATGTAAGTCTTTCTTGGCGGTGACTTTGAGTTTATGTGTTCGCTCTTTTTCCAACAACTCTTGGACCTGACTGCGCCTCTGACAACGCTACATCACAAAGAAAACAGCACTGGCATTAAGATACTGGGGAAATACAGTGAAACAGAACCGGTAAGTGATGGATTACAAAACTTGCAAAGGCAACAAACACCACAATGAACTAGCTTCACACAAAGGCCATGGTCAGAAAGATTTCTTCTATCCAGTCCCTAAAAGGCATAACAAAGAAAAAATAAAACGGAAGCATAAAAAAGAAGTTTCCGAAAATTGCAACTGCGAACAAAATGAACGTAAAAACTAATGCCCGGTTCTTGAGTGTCGAAAACAGCGTGAATCCATAAAAATCATACCCATGAAAATTAGACGACTTGTCAAATCATGAATGACTGTCTCGGTTCTCTGGGTTCTGCAGTGTATAGGATTGTATTTATGCTGGTTGGAAGCACTATACAACATCCAGACAAGGAGAAATCGACCTAATTAACCGCTATTCAGCCATAGCGGTGCCAATCTGCAGGTACCATCATTAAAGCTTGTCATGACACGAGCTTACAGGAGCAATCTATTGTCTTGACAAGATCACTGACAACTCGAGGACAAATGCCCCGATTCTCTGCGTCCCACGCAGAGATTTTCTGACCATTAATAACGTGTCTAACTGTCAAACTGCCTTGACGACTTGACAGAAAATCAAACAGCGTCCACCGCAAACTCTATTATCGCCCGTGTCATGCAATGTTATGATTCGGGATTACATCTCAATATAGAATTCCCATTCCTCTCGGCCGAGGAAAGAAAAAGTAACCGAGAAATTCCGACTAATGATCTCCCTGAAATAGCCACCGCGAAATCATCCTTCCTGTGAATAAATAGCTTCTAATAGAAAAAGAAACACGGCACAATCATGTTTTTTTTTTTTTAAATGTTAGTTGCATGTTCTTTACAGGACGTGGCAGTCAACCCCAGCATTTGTTGGCTGTGATTTCTTGGCAAGTTTACGTTCAGTAGTTTTTCAATGCTGTCTGAACGGTCGGCACTCATACCACTGTATGAAAATCAACGTAAGACGGTCTGCTGCCAAATCGCCCGCAGCTGTGTTTTGAACGCGGTATGCGGGTTTACGAATTGCCGCTCATGTTAAGAGCCGAATAAATAACCATTCTAACAGGGTGGTAACAGGGTGGTATTCAGTTTATTCGTGCGTGATAAACCTCTCACTATAAGTGCCAAACATATCGGAGGGTGAATAAATAACCATTATAACAGGTGGGTATTCTGTTTAGTTACGTGTGATGTACCTTTAATCAGTTTACGATCTTGATTTGTTTCTTGAAGGACTTGTTCATTGGTCTTTCTGGCTGTCCATGGTATTCTTTGCATTTTCCTCAGAAACCACACTTCTACAGCCATCAGATGCCCTCCAACCTGACTGCCCATTGTCCAAGCTTCACATCCATACAATAGAACAGGTTCTATGCAGCATTAGACGTAGACAATCACAATTTTGTGGGCAAGTTATGAGAAGAAATGATTTGGAGAACTTGGTGACAACTGGTAAGATCGAAGGGGAACAGCCCAAGGGGAAGACCTAGAAGTAAATACCTGGATGGCTTGGCCTTGTGGCATGGTCGAGACAGAAACACGGAGCTGATCCACGACTCTGATGATCGATTGAGATGGTAGAACATGACCGCCCACGCTTACCGGCATGGCACATGATGGATGGGTGGATGTACCTCTGAGTGACTCTAATGTTCCCCGGACACTAGTACCAAGCATGTCTGGTGAGAGGAATACATTGTTATTATAACAGTCCAGTATTCTGTTTAATCACTGGCCACGTGCCCATAACTCTGATACTAGTGACAAACACATTCCAGGTTGAATAAGTAATCATAAATAAGGCCGGTATTCGGTTGTTATTGTTTTGAGTGACATACCACTGGCTCTGATACTACTGACAAACACATGTGAAGGGCCGAATATATTGTTGTTATTATAACCGGCAAGCATTTAACTTTTTCATGAGTGATGAACCACTGACTCTGATACCAATGCTAATCATGTCCGAAAAACTGAACAAACTTTCATCTCGTTTAATCGCCATCTACCTCTGACAGTTTCAAACGTGACCACTGTCTACATCGTAAGACAAGAGACGCACTATGTGAGAAATAAACTGCCTGAGAAAAGCTGCCAACACCACTAAAAGTGGCATAATATAAAATAGTGATATGTCGCATGTACCACTACCTGTACTGTATTCGTAGGGTAAGCAGAAGAACCTTTTCCGTTCACTGAGGCGTACCGAGTAACTGGTGTTAGTCCCATAATGCTAGAGATCAATCGACAGTCGATGGGTCATGTTAATAATATCACATTGCCGCCATTTCTTCACAGAACATCTGTTGGTAATAATTTAGGCAGGGTATACCGGGAAGCCCAAGTTAATTTGAACAAACAAACAAAATCCTAGTCTGAATTTATTGGGAGACAACAAATAAAGTGGCTCGGACATCTTGTGAGAACGAAACCCATTCAAATGCTACCGTGTGCCTACTACCGACAGAAGTTCGGTTATAGTAGTGGTTCTCAACCGGTGGGGAATCCTCCCCCCCCCCGGGAATTTAAGTGTTTCGGGGGGGGGGGGGAGAAGAAGATTATTTCAAGATCGCGTTCATATAAGAAACAAGAACCGATTACTTTATAATGTTTTTCCCTCCATACTTTACGGTTCTGCACTTCTCACCCTTCTGAAATTCGTTTTATAACGTAAGTATACCCGCAAATCACGTTTTATGTAGGTGGCAAGACTTGTTCTAGTATGTATTATTAAATTTAGCTTCCATTTTTACGTATACTATTGTAGGGGCGGGGGTAGGGGGAGGAATTTATAGGGCGGAAATACGAAAGGGGTGCGGGGAGTGAAATTCTGAGCATATGATGAAGGGGTGCATGAGCCAAAAAAGGTTGAGAACCACTGGGCTTTAGAGTTATTGGGAGACCAAGAATCAGACAGACATATTTCTTACTATTGGTTGGTAGATTACACTGGCACAAACTGAACATAGTTCACTCAGGTCCATCATAAACTTCAATATTAACGACATGAAGGCACAGAGAGAACATACCAAACTTCTCTCTAGGAAACCCATGTGAAACTTCAGCTAACACTTCAGTGTCATAGAGGATGCATATATTGCAAACACAATAATACCTGCCAATGACGTGACCGACCAGTTGGCAAAAAAGAAGGTGGAAGACTGCCTCAGTTTGATGCAGATACAGCCTATGGTGAGCCCAAGAGGTTGATAAGGAAACGCTGGAGAACAAGTGGGAATCACATCATCTAGAAGAACATCGGAAAGATGACACATTTTTCACACTCCACCGAAATTAACCAGTAGCAAACTTCAGGCTCCGTACAGAACATTACAGACTGAGATACCACTTTTTCATCACCTCATCTAATCTCATTTTGTCTCTCTTGTGCCTTGCGGTGTCGGGATGAAGCATAAACTGTGGGAGAGTGCCCGTTTATGCGTTTCATATATCGAGATCTCCATGAACTCTGATTTCCCTCTGTCCATCGTTTACATGATGGGCCCTTCTTCTGGTTCCATTTGGTCTGTACATCATTGTTTGTTGTGGTATACTGTTAGTTGCTAGCCTAGTTTTGTGACAGAACCATTCAAATTTTTGCATTCTAATAAAATCTAGCGATGCTGTAACCCCTACTATAGTCCTAGCTTCATAATTTCTGATTTTCTCTCTTCTTGATCAATCAATCAATCAATCATGTGCCATGTCGGAAAGCGTGGGCGGTCATGACTCGCCATTTCATTCGATTTCACTCACTAAAAACTGTTAGAACAGTGGTTCTCAACCGGTGGGGAATTCCCCCCCCCCCCCCAGGGGGGAATTTCAGGGTTTCCAGGGGGGAATGAAGACCATTTCAAGATCGTGTTAATACAAGAACCAATTACTTGACATAGTTTTTCCCTTCATACTTTACAGTTATGTATGTCTCGTCCTTCTAAAATTCATTTTATAAAGTAAGTAGACCCACAAATCATGTTTTAAGTGAATGTCTAGACTTGTTTTAGTATATGCTATTACATTTGCCTTCCACTTTTACGTATACTGTGTAGGGGTGAGGGGATTTTTAGATAGGAAATATGAAAGGGGGGGGGGGGGGAATGACGTTCTGAATATACGGTGAAGGGGGTAACGGGCCAAATTTTTTATAGGAAGGGGGGGAATGGCGTTCTGAAAATATGGTGAAGGGGGGAATGGGCCAAAAAAGGTTGAGAACCACTGTGTTAGAAGAACGAGTATAACCAGGCAGTCCTTATATTAGAACTTGCTGGGGGGGGGGGGGGGGGGGGAATTGTGGGCGACCTAAAATACAGAGAGAAGATAATTGCACACATGGGTGAATAATATCGAGAGGACATAGAAGGAGCTGAGGAGCAGCTGGCCGAGTGGCTAGAATGATGGGCTCTCCTTCGCGAGACCCGGGTTCAAATCCTCGGTAAGGTGTGGATTTTTTCTGTCGGGGGATAAAAGAAAACCCTAACCAGCACAGTTCGCAATGTAGACACTATCCAGGCGGCCTAAATTCCTCAGGCTCAAGACCCCACCCCCACCCTGTCCTACACCGCTAGGTATTATAATTAGTAGATGACCGTTTTTTTTTTGGGGGGGGGGGGAAGTGGGGGTGGGGGTGCAGTTTGACAATACAAGGAGATGCAGGGGACTTCAAAGGACAGACGGCGTTGATATGAGTCGATTAACATCCTATGTTTCTTTGAAAAGATAGAAGAAGAAGGAGGAGGAAAAGGAGATGAAGAAGGAGGAGGAAAAGGAGAAGAAGAAGACACCGGCTCAAATATAGGAACACGTTGGTGGAGAAGTCAATCTAAAGCTGACAGCTGGTTACATTAAATGGGAAGTGGGGGTGGGGGTGCAGTTTGACAATACAAGGAGATGCAGGGGACTTCAAAGGACAGACGGCGTTGATATGAGTCGATTAACATCCTATGTTTCTTTGAAAAGATAGAAGAAGAAGGAGGAGGAAAAGGAGATGAAGAAGGAGGAGGAAAAGGAGAAGAAGAAGACACCGGCTCAAATATAGGAACACGTTGGTGGAGAAGTCAATCTAAAGCTGACAGCTGGTTACATTAAATGTATGCAGGTGTAGAAAATAGAACGGGGACAAGAAGAAACAAATGGTAAAACTAGATTCAGAATGACCAACAAGACAGTCAGTGGTTGTTGCTCTTGCAGCATCAATAATGCACTATCTACACTTTATCAGAATTTCCATTAACAGTGTCTACATGTTAAACAACCTTACGCAGGTATGTTGATGCCGAGCTAGCGGGTTCAACTCCTATACCGGTCAGTTGGACTAAATTGTTGACTTCTCGTCCTAGACTTCGGAACGTAAATTACAAGGACCTCTGTAGTCGGGGTGGGTTCGTCTGATGGCGAGGGACACTGGTAATAGAGAAAGCTAATCCGCACGCAAAAATCAATCAAGTGCACTAGAAGTAGTAGGACGTATATTCACGACACTTGAATTCAAAGCGAGAAAGTGTTATGTTTGTGTTGCTACATTGTTACAGACTTCTGTGATAATTTACCGGCACGTGTGAAGATCTAGTCTGGCAATGTAATATACCGAATAATGGCAGAAAACAAAGAAGACTATACCTTATCCACCACGCAGTCCCTCTTGTTGACATGACTATTGTCCTCACGCCGGAGCGTAATAATCTTCTGACGCTACCGCCGAATTTGATGTTCATAGCTGGCCACACAACTAACTTATAAGTAACCCCAGTTATTCAGCTCGCTCCATAGCACAAGTTAGCACTTTAAACATAGAACAAGTAATAAACTAATATATTAGTCCAGACCACGGGCCGCTTGTGCAATCATCAGTAAACAGTACAAGATACCTCTTCTATTAGAACTATTGGGTTTACAGGGCGGTTTAAAGGCGAAAGGATCGACTTCATTGCACCGGGTTATATCCCATATCGCTCGGTCTCTTTCAGAAGAGACCTGTAGGTGAATAAAGTAACATTGGGAGCCGCGGTAGCGCAGTGACTAGCACGCTTGCCAGTTGATCCGATCGTCAAGAGTTCGATATCGCATCCGAGCGGATGTTTTTTTAAGTTTACTAGCCTAAACTGTGTATTAAGACATATCTTGGGAAGCAAAGGCGATGGATATGATATCAGCCAAATGCCCCCTCGAGCGCCGATTGATCAATTAAAAAATGGGGCTACCACCAAGCGCCCAGTGTGCGTTGTGTGTGAAGGAACAGGTAACACATAATCTAGAAAGAAAAGGTCGACAAGGTGTGACCAGAAAATATGGCCGACACTCAGAACTCAGAGGAAAGGCCAGTCGGACACATAATCAGACTACAACTGGTACCATTAGTACTGGGGCTCTTCGCTGCTTGTTGAAAATGATGACGAAGCACGTCTGTGAGTGTCACGAGTACTGTGATGTTCGTTATTGACTCAAAGCATTTTTGACACAAGGGATATAACTTTTGTAGTTATCAATTGCAGAGAGTTGTTGCATCAAAGCAATATATATTTTACGTGATGTCTGGAAAAGAAATGTCTGTAATTTACACAGCAGCGTCAGCCTTTTAATTAAGACAACAGACAGAGTAATCTTTTTGTAGACCGGAAAAATGTCGATGTAAGTATTTATCACGTCTGCATTGTAATACTTCCAGTTCTTTAGGGACATGGGAGATAACTTGTAGTTTTTGGTTGCTACGTCACCAGAAAAATCGATTTCTTACGTGAGGAGATGGGAAGTTCCGCCTTTAGATGGAGAAAAGAATCAATTTATTAATTAGACGAACAACAAACCATTTTGTTGGTAGACATGGAAAACATCGATGTATATATTACGGCTGCCATTTATTTTGTCAAAGTGAGTAATGAACACTCCATTGTTTCATTATAGACAACGATTAGCGGTTGAATATTAATTTAAACAAATGAAAACAGATGCTTACAGAGGGACTTAATCCTCTGAGCCGACCATTACAGGCCATGACTTGTTATGATTATCATCAATTCAGTTAGATCAGATGACTTACCGTCTTCGCAAAAATTGTAGTTTGGAATGGATATCCAAGAATTTCTCTCTCTCGCTACATCTGTGTGGTGTGTGAATTCTTTGTAAGAATGAATTTAACTCGCTAGCCAGACGCAGTGGCGTTGAGGTCGAGCCATGACGACGGCGCGTATCTATCGGGGTAATATCTGATGTAGAGAACTGCCACCCAATCTGGCATAATTGTATCATCTCAACTGGATCTATGTTTCCGGAGCTCTTCTTTCTCTCTCCAGACTCAGAAACCAACAAGGTGTACAAGGTGGGTATTGGAATTTCACACTCACGAAAGGGGGGTATCAGAATTTAACCAAGTCATAACTGAGCAGAGCACACAGTAACCAAGTCATAACTGAGCAGAGCACACAGTAACCAAGTCATAACTGATCAGAGCACACAGTAACCAAGTCATAACTGATCAGAGCACATACGAACTGACTGAGGTTAGAGCTATGCTATAATGTTTGTCCAATAGGCTGTAGGTGTGTCATTGTCAACAGACTCCAAGGCAATACCCATAGGGACAGGCTATCATCGTACATACTAACGACTCATCAGAACGACACCACTGGAACTCGCCGCAAGTGACGTCTTGGTGAAATAACCGAGACCGTGTGACTGGCAGAATTCATGCTGATCTCTCAGTGCATACACGGGCCAAGAAGATGTGTGTAAACGGTTGATTATCCCTGTAGTTCGATCTATTATACTTGTCTTTTGATCTATTATCCCTGTATTTTGATGTATACCTTTGTGCTATGGATAGGTATAACATTCGCCACCGCCAGGGATTGTAGTTATTATCCTCCGTGGGAGGCTCCGTAGCGAAGTGACCAAGCCGTTTGGCTCGGACTCCGAAGGTTGGATTCTGGGCCGCGTCCTTCGGTTCACGAGTTAAATTTTTTCGGAGACTCCTGGGGATCGTCGCTGGAGCTACGGAATTCGTGCTCTTTTCGTCGCTTTCCGCGCTGCGGAAAGAGACCGAGCCATATGGGATAAAAACCCGGTGAAATGAAATCGACCCTGTCGACTTTTAAGAGACCTTTTAAGTTATTATCCCTTCTTTGAAGCACAATGTAACAAACTATTGTATGTATTGCGTGCTTTCTTGACAACGAAATAGTTGTTTTAATATTATTTGATAATTTTACGTTGTTTTTCCCTTTAGATCTGTTTGTGTTCTCCTGTCCCTAATGAAGATTTATACAATCGAAACTTCGTTTATTGTGTCCTAGAATACTTATTTTTATTTTATTATTATGTATGCATATGTTTTTTATTGTCTCTTGTTTTGGGGGATTTTCACTCTGTGATTTATGTTCACCTTTATGGAGTTCGTTGTAAGGTATATACACTGTGTCCGTTTTTAGCATGTCCCATCGTTTCGAAGGAGCTGCACATACCAAACTGTTTGTATTTCCTATTCAACCTATTGTTATATCCTGCGGCCGCCGATGCTTCTCTTATTTAATATTGTATGTCAAGACGACAAGGTGCCGGTGATCTATACCTAGGCAGTTAAGTCTGGTAGTTATAAACGCACATGTTGCCAACGTAACCGACATTATGATACAACACAATATCGACGCATGCTTCGATTGCCATACAAGGGACGGCAATAAATACATATGTAACCAAGTAAAAGTATATGTTATAGTTTGGAAACTGCAGAAGAAGATGGAACTACAATTATGTAATTCTTGTTGCTGCTTCGATACAAAAACAGATAGGATATACAGTGTTGTATGTTTGACCGACAAGAATAGAACACGTAACAGTTTGTTCCCGTGGCAATGTTTGTAACTCTCAAGAAATTCGAGTCATCTGAACATTTTGAGAGAGATTAAGTCGCAAAGACAACTTATCAGACAGATATGTTCTTTATTTTTTTTTTTTTTTTGGGGGGGGGGGGGGGGGGACATTATAAGAAGATAAAAACTGGAACATGTTGTTACAACTGGAAAAATTAGTGGAAAGAGAGATAAAAGATAGAGAGAGAATATTTTCGAGTCCTGTGTCATGACACGGAAGGAAGTCAACACACGAACTGATACCTGCCGTTGGAAATTGCAAGGTATGGATAAGCATAACCACCCAAGCCAGTCGGCAAGGCACTTGATGATGATGGTCAGATTTGATGTGCTGATTTCGAATGGTTTGTCTGTTTGTCTGTTTGTCTGTCTGTCTGTCTGTCTGTCTGTCTGTCTGTCTGTCTGTCTGTCTGTCGATCTCACTTTTTTAAAATGCATTTGTCACGAAGCAGTTTCCTGCCAGGGGTCTCCTGAATGCACGGAGGAACAGATGACCAGTATTTCTCTCACTTAGCAGGCGACGAGCGCAGGCGTCGAACCACGCGTGGAGAGGCTCATGACATCACCAGGGCAGTTCATCTCACCTTTGTATCTACATACTGTATTTGATTGTGTGACACACCGACTGACTCACAGATAAACTGACTGACTCACAGACAAACTGACTGACTCACAGACAAACCGACTGACAGACAAAGATAACTCAGAAAGCTAAGGTAATAATCTCTCATCAATCATCAATTATGTCCAATCACACCGCAATACCCTACAGCATAAGCTTAGTTATCATTCAACAGGGCACGGAACTACAATCCAATGACATCGTGCCTTCTCTGACGTGAATCATCTCGAATTCGTCTCCAGGGGAAAATCTGACACGAAAGGCACACCGGTTCTCGAAAATCTCCAATCTGCATAATCTACAGCAGTGAATTAGTGCAGCAAGATCTGCCGACGTCGACAACATGTTCAACCCGCAGCCACAAATATAAAAGAAAATCTGCATTCTCCTTTCAAAACGTGACGAGAATTTCATAGCAGCTACACCCAGCACTGCCCGGCATTGTCAGAGCTTATGATAATGGATTTTCCTGACACTGCCTACGGAGGCTATTTTCCCTGGCCAAATGTTCTCCCCCAAATGAATGAGATTTGAGAGCATACTGGGATCTTTAATAATGTCATTTTCACCAAAACTATGTTGTATGGCTGCAGATGACAAGTACAAGTCATGCAACGGAAATCTGAAACGCTTTCAGGAAGCCAGGGAGTTCACGTCTGATCCAATGGGATACGGGGAATATAGCCCATAAAAGGGTCGATACATGGTCATATATGAATGGCGCGATGGATAATATCATTTAAGACAGTAGGAACCCATATATGTACCCCTTTCTGCCTTCCCAAAAGATGTTTCTAATGAATATCAGATAATGGATCAGGAAAATAAAACACGATGGTGCATGGGAGATGATGATTTATTTAACTCTTTACCACTTCAAGGCCATGATGCACGCTCGCGTGTCGTTACATAGACATTTCCAAACCAGCAGCTGTTTTAAAAAAATAACGCGCAGTTTAATAAGTTAATGGGGTTTTATCAGTACATAGTTATGAAACGAAAGTAAAACGGGAAATTCTAGACAAACACATCACAGCTTAAATTCTTAAGCAAAAACAATCTTTGCTGGGTTGTATACAATATTAGATCTAGTGCACCCAGTACGAAACCATATATGTTGTTTGTTAAATTAACAACAACAACAAACTTGCTGTAAACTCCTGGCTAAAATAAAATATCCCTTTTCTTCTTCAACCTTCTTCTTCTCCTCCTCATCCTTCTCTTTCTTCATCCTCTTATCCTCCTCCTCCTCCTCCTTCTTCTTCTTCTGCTGCCGCTGTTTCTTCTTCTTCTTCTTCTTCTTCTTCTTCTTCTTCTTCTTCTTCTTCTTCTTCTTCTTCTCCTCCTCCTCCTTCTTCTTCTTCTTCTTCTTCTTCTTCTTCTTCTTCTTCTTCTTCTTCTTCTTCTTCTTAATCTTCGTTCATGCCTGCCTGTCTGCCTTCCTTCCTTCCTTCTTTCCCTAGTCCAGCGTTTCCATCTTGTCATGCAACTGTAATCTGAAACACCAGACTTGAAAAACAGTCAGTACCCACCACGCCAAGCCGGTAACGCTATCATTTTACAGACCCATACCTCACAGACTTCAATCTAGCTTCCCCTTGGCCTCTTCTTCCAAAGCTTCATTCTAGTGCCTCCAGACGAGATCATTCAGATTCCTTTCTGCCTGTCGGGGGTCCATTAATAACCGTCACAACAAGAGATCATCGAGGTGATAAACATCCACTGCTAAATTTGTGGACGGATTAGGATCTTAAAAACAAGATCCGGACTCTCCGGTGGACATAGTCTAAAATGTGTACCAAGATATGTCTTGGGAAGTAAAGACTACCGGTGTGATACTGACCACATCACCCACCTAGAACCCACTGACCTACACAAATATGGGCCTGGCACCGAATGCCCACTACGCCATAAAGCGTGTAGAAGGGACCTGTACTTTGTTTTCTCTACTAATAAAAGCCGCCGTAACAATCGTCTCCATTAGCTTATGACAACCAAACCCAACTTCCCAATGAACCTCGCGGAACTGCTTCTACTAACTAAATACAGAGCAAATCGAGAGCCACGGCTGCCTTCTAAGCATCTGCTATGGGCAGATGGGATTCATTAACTTTGGCTGATAGCCCATCTTGGAAAAGGTAAACTAATTTCCACGCTCTGCGCCCCGCGGGACTGCCAATATACGGGGAAAGGCTTCGGGCGTAAACCCCGGAGGAAAATCAAGAGATAGGGTCTCAAAGGGAGTCTAGTGCTGACCCCAAAACAATTGTGGCAATTGCAGGCGATGTCTCAGATAGGAAACTGTATTGGTTACAGCCTTTCCATTTGTAAATGTCACTCGTGTTTAGATGAAGAACTTGATACGCCGGCAACATCATGTTCTCTGAGTTGAATTATTCACACATGCTAGTCAGATGTCAGAAACGATGTAAATTATTGAAAAATGGCGTGTTTGCGATGAAACGTTTACAATGTGATTAAAATCAGTTTCTCTTTCGGGAAAACGTGATCAGAAGTTTCCACAAATGCACAATTCAATGCACACCAGCGCACTGCTACACACAAGAACATACAGACCGAGTTGCAATGCCAGATTAATCTTCTTCTCTTTCCTCCCCCTTCCTTCTTCTTCCGTCTATCTTTCGTCCTTCAACTCTTCCTTCCTCCATCTCCTTTTATCCTTCCTTCCTTCCTTCCTTCTTCTTCTTCTTCTTCTTCTTTTTTTTCTTCTTCTTCTTCTTCTTCTTCTTCTTCTTCTTCTTCTTCTTCTTCTTCTTCTTCTTCTTCTTCTTCTTCTTCTTCTTCTTCTTCCTCTTCTTCTGCTGCTGCTGCTGTTGCTTCTGCTATAGTTGCTTCTTCTTCTTCTTCTTCTTCTTCTTCTTCTTCTTCTTCTTCTTCTTCTTCTTCTTCTTCTTCTTCTTCTTTTACTACTACTACTACTACTACTACTACTACTACTACTACTACTACTACTACTACTACTACTACTACTACTACTACTGCTGCTGCTGCTGCTGCTACTACTACTACTACTACTACTACTACTACTACTACTACTACTACTACTACCACTACTATCACCACCACCACCACTACTACCACCATCACTACTACCACTACCACCCCTACTACTACTACTACTACTATTACTGCTGCTGCTGCTGCTGCTGCTGCTGCTGCTGCTGCTACTACTACTACTACTACTACTACTACTACTACTACTACTACTACTACTACTACTACTACTACTACTACTACTACTACTACTACTACTTCTGCTGCTGCTGTTGCCGGCCCTTCTTCTTCATCATCTCAATTTCGAGGGTAGCACCTCACACCTAGTAATCCACCTGTGACGTCAGTCTTTCCGACTGTACCATGCGTTTGTCTAAGGTGCACTTCTCTAGACTGATTCCATCCAAGGTAACAGACTCTATCTACCCGTGGCTAGATTTACTTTTCCTAACACTGCTGCCAGCGCAGGGGCAGTATGGCCTACACTTTGCGATTTCCAAATGGAATTTTTATGTTACAGAACTTTCACCCTGTACCTCCTGCTTTTCGCCCTTATCCGAAAAAACCTAGGTATCCGATTTCATTACCCGGGAGGTCAGAGAGACTTGTGATATCATTAGATTCCCAGTTCGGTACCTCTTAAGCATGAGGCGGATACCGTAACCTCTCAGCCACGATGGCTGCCTGGATGGAACTTTCCACTGCAACAAAGTGATTTAAGCAGAACTGATGAAATAACTGATACAAGATAAAAGCTCCTTACGAGATAAAATACACAAGGGCTTTTTACTATTTCTTTTACACCCCATTATCTACTGAGAAAAACTGAAACTCTATAATCGTGTCCTGGATACTGTAAAGTTGCTTCCCATAACCAGCCGTGATACCAACTTTTGCAACACACAACATATAATAAAACCTCACAGATGCGACTGGAGTACAATCTTTACCCCCTCATCAAAAATTTGAACCGCAGATACCTACAAACTAATTAACCTTATCATTCACAGTCCCCGGGATTTCCCGATGCACTCCATTCACATCTCCCAGCATTACCAAAGATTCCCTTTCTGAAACCCCCAGGGGTCGCGGCAAGTTTCCACGCATCAACTAATGCATCTATGGCGTAAATGACTGAAAGCCACTTTCAGGGAATCCCAGTAAGTTGTTAGACTCGGTGCCAAGATCCCGACCCGTGGGAAGTCGGGATGCTGCAGGAAGAGATGGCGGCAATCAATTCGCTGTACTCCAACACGCACGACCTCTGGGACCCGCCACTCAGATACTATTAGGTTGGGCGGAAAGATGGATGAATGTATGGCTTAGCAAAACCAGACAACAAATGGCGGATAGATGATTGAAGATGCGTCCACGAGTTGTTTGTTTCATTATTTATTGTGTATGTACTTTACGTCTCTCTCTCTCTCTCTCTCTCTCTCTCTCTCTCTCTCTCTCTCTCACTCTCTCTCTCTGTGAGTGTGTGTGTGTGTGCGTTTTTGTGTCTCTATCTGCCTGTCTGATGTATATATGTATGTGTGATGTACGTAAGTGTGTCTGTCTGTCTGTCCATCTGTATCTGATGTATATATGTATGTGTGATGTATGTATGTCTCTCTGTCTTGTCTATGCGAACGCACTCACGCACGTATTTACATGTGCAGGTAGGTAAGTAGGTAGATAGAAAGTGGGTGGGTGGGTAGGTAGATAGGTGGGTGGGCAGGTAGACAGATGGGTGGGGAAGGTAGGTAGGCAGATAGGTGAGTGGATAGGTAGGTAGGTATATATGTGGGTAGGTAGATAAAGAGATAGCTAAGTAGGACGGCAGGTAGGTAGGTAGGTAGACAATTTTTGAGTTGAGTTCTTGAGCTGAGCTAAGAACCGACATCACTGCACTCAGGACATTCCCATATGCGCCCGTCCCCTCGTTCAACAGCCAGCGAAGAGTCACACTACTAATCGTTCTCACCGCTATCTGATTAAAAGCTTTCCTGGCCTTCCCTCTCAGTTTTGAGATTCTATCAGAACCACTGCCAATCCCCCGCAATCTCATCCTTTTCCACATACGGGTTCTCAACCTGTTCCTCCACCTTCTCCACCTGGTCCCACAAGTGCACGACCACCTCTCCCTTGCCCATAGGCAATCGATCACCAAGAGGTGCATTCCCTGTCAGTCTATCAGCCTGTTCATTCCCCCTGCACTCCCGCATGGCCAGGGCAAAAAAATAAATCCATAAAATTCTTACAATCTGTGACCTCTGAAGCGAGGTCGGTAGACAGGTAGATAGATAGATAGATAAGTAGGTAGGTAGGTAGGTAGGTAGAGAGGTGTGTCTATGTGTGTGTATGTCAGTCTACCTGCCAGTCTGCCTGCAGGGATTCAATCTCATCCATCCATGAAGAACCTGCCTCAACTCCCGGATCATGCCCAATGAATCGTGCAGGACGCCAGGATAGCTGCAGTATTACGACTCAGTCACACACAAGCCATCGCTGCCGCCCGCACCTCCATTATGTGGTCAGATTCTAACTTACAAACACACTCACAGTGGTATATTACTGAACTCACAGAGGTATATTACTGAATTACACTCGGAGATATTACCAGTGCAGGGTCGGTAATTTGCAAATGAACTAGTTCAGGAGCATAGTGAATTATTTATCGCCCTTGCAGTCATAGCTTGTATTTATTACACATAGCGGGTAGACGTGTACACAAACGATTGCGTCAGAGACTCAGTTTCTCCCCTTGGCATTATTCTACACAAAGTATTATTTTATGCTAAGTATTGTTCTATGCGAAGGATTGTTTTATTCTAAGCACTGTCCTACACTAAGCACTGTCCTACAATAAGCACTGTCCTACACTAAGCACTGTCCTACACTAATCACTGTCCTACACTAATCACTGTCCTACACTAAGCACTGTCCTACACTAAGCACTATCCTACACTAAGCACAGTCCTACACAAAGTTCTGTTCTACACTAAGTTCTGTTCTACACTAAGCATTGTTCTACATAAAGCTAACAATTCCCCCTCCCCCTTTTTTCCCCGACACCCCCCCCCCTTTTTCCCCGTTCCCCCCCCCCCCCCCCCCCCAAATACCAAAATACCAGAGAAGGAATAACAGAAAGAAAGACAGCTCTTACTAAAACAAGGACGGTAATTCTATGACCGCCTTCCGGGATTTAAGCAGTAACAATGTAAGACAGTTTGCCGAGGCAAGATAGAACTGTAACCATGTGATCCATTCACAGCATCCTAAACAAAAAACACAGAATGTAACACGATGACACCCCAACAGAGGTACAGACAGAAAGGACGTGTGAGTTAGCCGAGACAAGGGCGGCAACTATGTGATCTACTTTCGGCATCCCACGCTAAAAGCACCAAATCTGATACAGTGTGTATTTTTAATGGTTGTGTAGTGTTTGAAAATATTGCCGGTCCAAGTTTTGTATTTACCTATTATGTTTCATGAACGTTACAGAGGGTGAATACAAAACCTGGACCGGCAATATTTTCAAACACTGCACAGTCATTAAAAATACACACTATAACATCTCACTAGAAGCGCGCTAGCGAAGTTGATAGGCAACCACGCTGATAAAGTCATGAGCATGTTGGGAGGCAGGCTCGACGCCGCCTGGTCTCGTCGCTTGTGATGGTGAAGGAAAGACTGGCCGCCTCTTCCTCCTTGCTCTAGACCTACAACATGGGATAGCGGTATCGCATCACCGACTCATGGCAGGAAACTGATAGGGACAATTATTTTATTTTTTTGTTTACTAGAATCTAGAAGAGGAGTAGCTGGCTGAGTGGCTAAGAACGCCGGGTTCTCCTTCGGAAGACCCGGGTTAGAATCCTGGGCAAGGTGTGGATTTTTTTTCTGTCGATGGCGACATGAAAACCCTAACCTGCACAGTTCGCGACGACTGCACTAGCCAGATGGCCATAATTCCTCAAGCTCAAGACCTCCTGCCCTATTCCGCAAGGTACTACTACTGGCAGTAGATGATAGTTTTGACAATGTACTTGAAGGACGGGCAGAAAAACAGACAAAGAAAGACAGCAAAGGACGACCACTGCGGGATCTATCTCGGCCACCATAAGCAAAATCACAAAATTTAACAAAATGACAAATCAATTGAAATACGGGTAGAAATACAAACATAACTTAACAAAGTACTTAAGTCCGGAGGGTCGACTTCATTGCATCGGGTTTAATCCTATTTGACTTCGTCTCTTTTCGCAGAATGGCAAGCCACTTGCCGAAATAATCGCATAAAGCACGGACTCCGTAGCTCTAGCGTTGACCAGCAAGAGTCTAATATTGCACTCGAGCTCTGAACGACGACGTCCGGGAAACGAACCCTCGACTTTAGAATTGCGGCGTAAGCACTTCGCCACGGAACTAACCCCCCCCCCCCCCCCCCAACCCAAGGGGCGGACAGAACTCAACGAAACAAGGACCTAACTCTGCAGTATATTTCCAGCATAGTCAACACACATCTGTATTTAACAATAGTTAACAAAAGGCCAACTCAATGACTTCACGTCTGCGCAAGACGTGACATTTCATTCTGCCCGTCACATCATAAACACTAAAGTACAGGGCGTGGTGTCTGGTTCGCTTAATGGCGCCACACGGCGGTCAGTATCAACGTCACATACACACAGCTTATAATAAATAAGAGGCTTTTGTCTAGTGCCAATATAAAGGAACGCCCGTGTGTTAATGGGGCCCATGAGGGAAACAAAGTGTGTAGTTACACAGTGACTTATCCACCCATCCATTATGTGTCATGCTGATAAGCGTGGACGGTCACGTTTCGCCATTTCACTCGATCACCAGAGTCGTGGATCAGCTCCGTGTTTCTGTCTCGACTATGCCAGTGGCCAAGCCATCCAGGTATTGACTTCTCGGTCTTCCTCTTGGTCTCTTCCCTTCGATCTGGCCAGTTGTCACCAACTTCTCCAATTCATTTCTTCTCATAATTAATTAAGTTGCATGTCCTTCACAGGACGTAGCAGTCAACCCCAGCATTTTCGCTGTTCGTGATTCCTGGGCAAATTTTACGTTCAGTAGTTTGCCATTGCTTTCTGAACGACCGGCTCCTATACCTTTTTCGAAAAAACCAGCACCGCTGTGTTTCGAACCCGGGTATACGGGCTCACAAACCGCGTTCGCAAGCCCTTAGCCACAGACACCGGTTTCTTCTCATAGCATGCCCAAAAATGTTGACTGTCTACGTCTAATGACTCTAATCAGTTTACGATTTTCATTTGTTTCTTGAAGAACTTGTTCATTTGTTTTTCTGTCTGTCTATGGTATTCTTTGCATTCTCCTCAGAAACCATATTTCCATACCCATCAGATGTTTTTAAGCTTGAGTGCTCATTGTCCACGCTTCACATCCATACAAAAATATAGGCTGTATGTACAACCTCAACACTCTTTTTCTCGTTTCAATTGACATCTTTTTATTGGTCAGTATGTTTTTCATCTTAGCAAAGGCTACTTTCGCTTTGGCAATTCTTGATCTAATATCTTCAAGGCATCTTCTATCAGATGTTATTACTGTTCCGAGATAATTGGGCCTATCATGCATATCATAACAGGCGACAAAGGGTTGGCGTAAAGGCTAACTACCTCATCCATTAGAAAACTCGCTGAAAAAAAATATAATCAATCATGAACACGTCTATACAGGACTGGGTGTGAGTTGGTTGAGGGTAAAAGCTCCATTGGGAGGTGAAAGGCACGAGAGGAAGTATACAAGAACTGAAAGGGCAGCAACAGAGTGGAATGTTGTTAGCGATTCATAGCTTGACGAGCGACAAAGAATGTTGGAGGTTTATGGCCGAGTCAGGCTCTCACAACCCAATCAATAAGGATACGAACCATTTATGACACGTGCCGGCCCAACTAATCATGCTGTGGTGCAGGCACGGCGCGCCTTAGCCGTGGACACTGTAGACTGAAAGACAGCTCACAACACATAGGACACTAAGATAGTGAGATGTCCGAAGACCCACTACCTCAGCCAAACCACGACAACAGTCGCTGTCGTTAGAATGCAACACCAGCAACTACCATCACTGGCCTTACATCAAAGATCATCTGCGGCGTGGCCACGAGGAGGTCCAAGTAGAAAATGGATTGACGACATCAAAAACATTGTACAAGCATACGGAATGACACTGTCCAGTTCCGCCCACCGGGCGCTGGAACGCAAATTATTCCTCCCCACGACGCTTGACGGTAGAAGTGGAAGATGATGATGATGATGATGATGATGATGATGATGATGATGATGACCGCCCTTGCAGTCGCAGCTTGTATTACACACAGTGAGTAGATGTGTACACAAATAATTGCGTCATCCACCCAGTTTTTCGCCATGGCATTGTTCCGTAATAAGCATTAGTCAACACTTGTCTGCCGCTCGGTCCTAGTATTTTCTCCACAGACTAAGATAAGTTCTCTATGTCATCACCTCTGTTAATATTTCCTATACATTTCATTTGTATGTTTTGGTTTTCCTTATCCTTTCATGCGTGAACTTCAACACTTGCATATATCAACACCTCTGTGGCTGTCTTATCTGTACAACACATTCTTCTAAAGCAGCAGCAGCAGCAGCAGCAGCAGCAGCAGCAGCAGCAGCAGCAGCAGCAGCAGCAGCAGCAGCAGCAACAACAACAACAACAACAAAGACCGCATTTCATTTCTTCCAATTTCCCCACCATTTCATTACTGACACTCAGCACTGTCACTCATACAGAAGAACATAGCATCATTGCTTTTCAGTCAGCGGATGTTGTGTGTTATAGTGATATTTCACAATTCTACCATGCTTATGAATATCCATACACTCAATGCAATATAACATTGATTATTTACTATTTCCACGCCGATAAGCGTGGGCGGTCATGGTTCGCCATCTCGTGCGATCACCAGAGTCGTGGATATCTCCGTGTTCTTTCCTTTGCTCCTTTTCCATCAATTTTGCCAGTTGTGACTGAGTTTTCTGGTTTCTTTTTCCTTATATAATGTCCAAAAAATCTTGACAGCCAACGTATAATTCCTCTAATCAATGTACGTTTTTATGTTTCTTGTAAGACATCTTTTCCCCTATCCGTTTATTGTATTTTGTATGCTTTCATTACGGTGTTAGTATTCTGTTCTTCCCATATAAGCTCGTGTAATACTGATAAATATATTAGGTATCATTTATTCACATCCTTAAGCACAAACATATACCTTCACACAACACTTGACGAACGCCTTTCCGATTGCCCATTTCAACCGAGAATCGCTCCATGTTGTCAGCAGTATTGCTAACCGTATAGCTGCCGATGTGGCCAGACGATGGTATGTCTCTCATTTCATGGCCTTTTACAGCGCATCCACTTGACACTAAAAGCAGCGCTGATTTCAGCCACTATATGTTTCCAGTTTTAAAGCCAATATACGGGTAGTTATGTCGCTGGGGACATTGCATTTCCTTTCACGTATTTTAATGGAAGCCAGGACGAGGGGCGTCCAGGGAAAAGTTCGTCAGGAACAAGAAGCATTCAGTATCAGAATCGCATCAGTTCCCGGCCAAGGGAGACGTTTGGACACGCTCAAAAGTACCGAGATCCATGATGCCACGTTCATACAATCCCTCCATATATCTTAACTCATTATGTCACCAACAACGCACTTTGCGTACTTTGGATACTCCCAACATGAGAAACGAATAGTAAAGTGCTCCCTCTCACAACAGAAGTCGCACTGGGTATATGGTGCTGGCAACATATTTTGGACCAGTCGGCACTCTGTAGATATCACGCCGTTCTCCTACAATTTTCAGTACATTTTATGGTACTCAGTTTAGACTGGGTCTGCTTGCTTGCTTGCTTGTGTTCGTTGGCTTGAGCTCCAACGCGAAGTCCTGTATGTCGGATGAAGGCATCCTGTTGTCCAACATCAGTGTGATGTCATACAGGACCTGAGGTTTGCGTGAGTATCCGTTGTACCCTGTCTGGCTTATTGGTGTGCAGACTGGTGGTTCCTCGCCGTACAGGCAGACACTCTCCGACTTCGGAGGAATCGGCGATCCTACTGACTTTAGCCAGGACCCCGAAGGGACCTGTTGCCCAGGACGCTCGACGAGGACGCGTCAATAGGTCTTGGCCAGTGTATAACCCGGCCCTGGTGCCTTGGAAACACCTCTGCGTCCCAAGACTGGGTCGAAAATGAAAGGTAGAGTAACATTCAATAACATCAAACATGGTGTCACATTTAGTCATTTAAGTTACAAATTAAAACTGTCAGGGATCAAGCGTTAAACTACTCTAAATTTTTTATAAGAGGGATCAAGTGTTACAAGTATTCTACAGTTTTATAAAAGGGTCCTCCGTGGCGAAGTGGTCAAGCTGTCTGCCTCATGCTCCGAAGGTTGTGGGTTCGAATCCGGGCTACGTCTTTCGGTTCACGAGTATTTTTCTCGGAGACTCCTGGGGGTCATCAGTGGAGCCACGGAGTTCGTGCTCTGTACGACGCTTTCGGCAGGCCACACTGCGGAAAGAGATCGAGACATGGGATAAAACACGGGGCAATGAAGTCGATCCTCTCGACTTTTAAGACTTTTTGTTTTAAAATGGGATTAGTTGTTACAAGTACTCTACAGTTTTATAAAAGGGTTCAAGTGTTGCAAGTACTCTACAGTTTTATTAAAGGGATCAAGTGTTACAAGTACTCTACAGTTTTAGTAGAGGAATTAATTGTTACAAGTTCTCTATATTTTTATAAGCGGGATCAAATGTTACAATTACTCTACATTCTTTCTCAGAGACAGCAGCTCTCACCTCCCTTGATACTTCGCCAGTCTCTCCTACCCAACAGTTCTCTCTTCACTTAATACTCTATCACCATCTCACCGATCCATCAGTTCTCTCTCTCCTACTTAATACTCTGTCTATTAATATCTCACCGACTGAGCAGCTCTCTCTCTCTCTCTCTCTCTCTCTCTCTCTCTCTCTCCTCTCTCCCACCCACTTTACGGTTATGATCAGGCAACACACTACCCATTATCTGGGATTTTTCCATATGGTGAAAGAATTAGTATCCACTGTGTGTCACTACTCTTTATGACCAAGCATTATCCACTTTATCCCAACCCTCTCCATGACTAAGCAGCTACCTGAAGCTATCCACTTACGCCACAATTCTCTTTGGTTAAACTGCTACATTCAACTATCCACTTTATGCTACTCATATATATGATCAAGCAGTTATCTCCAACTATACTCTTCATGCCACTCCTATCTGTGATCTAACTGCTACCTATAACTTTCTACTTAATGCCACTCTTTCTATGATCAAGCAGCTGCCTCCAACTTTCCACATTCTGTGAACTCTTTCATGGGTTATAACCCAGAAGCCTAGCCACTATCACTGACTCGTCACTATCCCTCGCTTCCGGGTTGATTCTACCCCAAACCACAGGCACCCTAATGTTGATTTTTTGTCTGATTAATTTCCGGCAATTACCATCCGTAACGACACGGACATTCACGCCTCCAATTTACTTCCTTTTTATTCGCCAGAGCCAGAGAAAGTAGACCGTCCTCTTCCACGCGTATGAACACATGACGCCAGCCCACTTTTGTTATAAAGCAATCGGTACTTTGTGGGTGATGTGGTCTGCATCACAGTGACCGCTTATACTTTCCAGAATATCCCTTCGCATCCATTTTAGACTGGTAGCTGATGTTCATTTAAAAAAAAAAAATCTTCGCTTCGTAGGAGTTTCGAACTCATGACCACCCAGTGAGCAGGCCAGCCTTCATCACAGATCACCATTGATTAAGTATGATAACCACCTTTCTCAAATATCACAACGTCAGTATTGTCCTACGTCGTTCGTTCGTTCGTTTTCTGTGCATCTCTTCTCCCATTTTGATTGTCATTCTCATATAACATGGCTTTTACAACCACAGTCACCCTCTCGCTACCAACCTCTCAGTAATGACGCTGAGTGTTTCTGACAGCTTTCAGCTATATGCTCTTAACGTTGATGAAGCTGGCCGCATAGTTGTCCATCCCGTACTTATTCCCGTGCTTTTTCTGGGGGAATTAGGTTGCAGTCTGTTGACAATAAAACACCTAAATCCCGCGGAGGAAACAATTCCAGCATAGGTAGAATATCAGCCAGTCTGTAGATGCTGAGCTGAATGTTGACCTGGTTACATTCTAATGTCCCTCTCCATAGATGTGAAGCTGCAGTAAGGGACATGCACACCCTGGTTTCTGAACATGAGAAGGCAAAGGAGATGCTCAACATTATGTGGAGATGCTACTTTGATAACGGGTCGGGAGGTTACATTCCGACATGCCTCTGTGTAGATGTGAAGTTACAGCAAAGGACTTGCACCTCCCCCTGGTATCAAAACTTGGTAAGAGGCGGGAGATGCTCAACATCCCGTGGGGGTGATACTTTGATAACGAGTTGGGAGGAGAGTCTTAACATCAACTTCATTCTTCTAAATGCTTCTTATAACGGGTTCTGTATGTAGACAGTGGACCGAATCGCCGCGGGAGTATATTGTCCGCAGAGTCATCTTCATCTTCGTTCCAGGACACAAGGAAGTAGAAGGAAATGAACGACCTGATTAACTTGCTGGCTCTGCATTCCATGCAGATGTCTGCCCATGTCGAGAGCGGAGGACTCTGACGTCAGTGAATCCACATCGTTGCCCAAAATGAGAGAATTGGGAATAAGAATTGGCAGGCCCAGACACGAGAGGTAGGCACGTCGGGAGAACGAGCGGTCTCGTCAACCAACACATAACTAGCAATATCAGCCACCGGACCTGATGCAGATGCTATGGACAAGGATCTGAGCACCTATGGTCTTGTCCGGAGTGCAAGGATAAAAGATAACAGATAACTCTTATATATGCGCGCCCTTCTGAGGACTCAATCGACCTGAACGTCAAGACATGGAACTTACGGATACAACTCAATCTTTCAGAAGTCGGTGTCTGTGACGTAGTGGTAGTGAACACAGTTTTGCACTCTCGTCATACCGGATTTAAAGTCAACCGCGGACGATTTTGGAGCAGACAGCATTGCGCTGATTTTCGGAGTGTTATGAGCGTCGGCCGAAATGAATTGCTTTAGAAATAAATGCAAACTACTGATAATAAAATTGCAGAGAAAATCAGAAACAGCTATGAAATGCGGCGGGTTGCTTGTAATGTCATGTAAAGGACGTGCAACTAACTTGTTTTACCTTCAAAAGATTTAATAACCAGCCAATCAACCAACCCTTGTTTACTAACTGTCGCCATGTCAACAAAAGCGCCATTATCTGCGCGTACAATCAGCCTGCTTAAAGGTAAAGCTGTTCTGTAACCAGATATGGCGTAATATAACGTGTCACGGCTGTATGACTCCGTCTTAAAACTACATCAATCAGATTCACAGACGGAGGGAAGAGACCGTGGGAAGTGATGTTACCCGTGAGAATGGCATATACAAAAAATATACACAACACCCAAATATGCAAATATACATGTCCTCCGCTTGAATACATTCCGTCCGACACAGATAGACAGCCGGCCAGTCAGACAGACTTACAGACAGACAAACATACATACCGACAGACAGATAAAAAGACAGACAGAAGGGCGGTCGGACAGACAGACAGTCAGACAGACAGACAGACAGATAGGCAGACAGACAGACAAGCAGAGAGGCAAACACTTTGGAAAGGATACATCGACACATGCATGGGTATAATACACTGGTGGCCAGGGGCGTGGGGTATGTGTGTGTGTTTGTGTACACACGTTGGAGATGCAACTTACATTTTTAACACAGGCATACAGTCTGCGAGACACTTGCCTACCAGTTAGTGAGCGGGTAAGACAACTAAGAAGTGGGCACCAGCTACCCTTTACCCTGGATTGACGTAGTGAAGAAGATCATCATACTTCTCATCTCATCTCATCAGGTTCCTCTTGTACCTTGCGGTGTCGAGGTGAAGTATAAACAGCGGGGGAGTGCCCGCTCATGGATCTCATGTATCGGTATTCCCATGGACTCTGCTATTATTATATTTATTGTTTCTTTTTATTTTGCCCCCCCTCCCCCCCACCGCTCGCTTTGAACTCAAGCGTAGCCTACACACATTATTTATAGTAGTGATGGACTAAATTTTGCGTGTGCATTAGAATTCCCGATTAACAGTGTCCCTCTCCAACAGGCGAATCCACCTCGACTTCGGAGATATTGTTTGGTGTGTTGTCCCTTTTTTATTTGCTCTGGCCTATCCCTGTTTCCGATTGTCCTTAGCATTATTTTGCTTTGTCTACTCTTTAAACTGGCGTGGGTTAAACTAAAAGAGCGCTGGCCATTAAACTTACAATGCGCTTATGGCTGGGGAAGGGATTCAACCCACACACCGGCATTAAGTTGAATTCAAACGTAGACCTCTCGTTCAGAAAACAATGGCAAACTACTGAACGTAAAATTGCCAATAAAATCAACATGATGCAAAGAACACGCAAAATTTTTTCTATCGTGGTTTCATATCTGAAGTTGTAATTTATTAAGGTAACAGAACCCCTTCCTGGTCGAGGAGTTAGCAGCTTTCTCCGTAACCCCGAATACTCTCTTGGTTGACGTGAGCGCACAAGAATTGGAAGCGGTTCGAGTCGCACCAGTGACTTATGAGAGTATGGAGCCGGTCGCTCAGAAAGCAATGGCAAACCACTGAGCGTAATCTTGCCAAAAAATCAATAATCAGCTGAAAGATGCTGATGTTGACAGCGATGTCCTGTAAAGGATATGCAAAACATTTGAACAAATACGCGCTAACTGAACACGTTGTGAGAATAAGTAATGAAATGGTAAAGAAAATGGAGAGAGTATCGCTGTGGTTGTTTAGAAAAATATTGATGAGATCTTGCAAAGAGAAGGCAAAAAATCGGTGAAATATTGACAGATGTGGGGGTTACTGGATAACTTGGTGACAGCTGGCAAGAGTGAAGGGAAAAGAATAAGGGGAAGGCAGAGAGGTAAATATCAAGATGGCTTCACCACTTGGCATGGTCGAGGCAAAATCACAGAGCTGATCATCGACTCTCGCGGTCGTGTAAGATGGTGAAACATGACCTCCCATTCTAATTGACACGGAGCATGACGATGATGATGATGATGATGATGGCGGCGGTGGCGGCCGCGGCGGCGGCGTGAATGGCGGCGGCGTGAATGGCGGCGGCGGCGTGAATGGCGGCGGCGGCATGACGGCGACGACGACGACGACGATGATGATGATGATGATGATGATGATGATGATGATGATGATGATGACGATGATGATGGTGATTATGATGATGAGGTATTACAGAACCATGAGTCAACATCATTAGGAGAATAGAAATGAAATATATGGGGCACATCAGCATAAATGTGGGAAAATACTGGGCTGACATAGACGGATGAATGAAGAATGCTTAAAGAGGTGGGAACAAATACAAATATAAGCAACGTTCATTTCATCAAAATATCATAGGACAGAGAGGTTGGAGAGTCATCATCGCCGATGTCTGTTCCAGACTAGACACCTGAAGAAGAAGTAGAAGAAGAAGAAGAAGAAGAAGAAGAAGAAGAAGAAGAAGAAGAAGAAGAAGAAGAAGAAGAAGAAGAAGAAGAAGAAGAAGAAGAAGGTGTTTTTTTCAGTTGTGATACTAAGTTGAGGTAAACTGCGTTTATTAGTCACCCGTTCTGAAAAGCTTTTCTGCTGTGTGTTGTTTCAAAAGTCCGTTTGTTTCGCTACTCTCCATTTAACAATCAACTCATATTTTACATTGACTTCATTTCCTCGGCAAGTTTACGACCTGCACAATTTCATTACCCGCCAAAAAGATCGTGCTCTGAGTATGTCCTAGATCCAGCCAGTGTAGTATGGAAATGAGACGGTCAGAGAAGCGAGAGCATCATTCTGTGGTTATTTGCTAAGAGGAACATTTTCATGTGGATGCATTCAGCATCCGTGTTTACTACAGGGACATCTGTTTGTACGCGTGAGTACAGAAAGCATGCGCAGTTTCAGGGGTCGGATTTGTTGGAGGCAAGTAGGTTACATGGTGTAACCTGGTTAATTTGCGGTGCTGGAACTTTGCCCTAGCAGATGAAGTAACCAATAGGAAAGCGGATGAGGAACGCTTGAGGCCATTAAGGCAATTAGAGACGTTGCAATAAGGTTGTGGTTAGCGCACTCGCCTGTCGAGCTAGGGGATTTGGGTTTAAATTACCCTCGTGGTGAGAGTTTTTAGTGAGCAGATGTCTTCGGGGTTGACTCAGCACCACCGAATGAGTGTTATAGCCAAGGACTTTGAGCACGGCCATTCACATACACATGTCAATATGAGCACGGCTTTGGAAACGGACATTCACATACACATGTCACCATGAGCACGGCGTTGGACACGGCATGGAAATTAACTTTGTTTAAACCTTTGATACAGGCATCAAGGTACACAAACATCCACCTGATGACATCGTCTTAACAAATATTCAAAACATATAGCTCTGTGGTGTGATAGGGTCACCACATGTAGGTTTCACTACATGAAGCACAGCGTCATCATTAAGTGAACTACCATTGTGAGTTACAGTGTATCCGACTAACAGGTATTTTTAACTAGGTTACTTTCCCCAGCTTGTGACAGTGCCCAGTCTACCCGCGGGACAGAATGCCTGTAATCCCCACTCCAGTACCTGCACGACGTGGCAACCTTACAAAAGTAAAGGTCACTTGTACACAACTTAATATGTGTGGGTGGGGGATGTGTGGTTGGGGGATGTGTGTTTGGCTGGGTGGTTGAGGGTGTGTGGGTGGGTGGTGGAGGATATGTGGGTGGGTGAGTGTTGGTGGTTGGAGGATGTGTGTGTGGGTGGGGAGATGTGTGTGGGTGGGGGAATGTGTAGGTGGGTGGTGGGTGCATGGGGGTGTGTGGGTGGGTGGGGGATGTGTGGTTGGGGGATGTGTGGTGAGTGGGAGATGTGTGTAGGTGGGGTGGGTGAGTGTGTGGGATGTGGGAATGTATGTGTGCCTGGGGGTGTGTGTGTAGTTGGGTGGGGATGTGTGTGGGAGGATGTGTGGGTGGATGGTGAATGAGTGGGTTGGTAGGGGATGTGTTTCATAACATGGTAATATGCATTGTTTATGTTTACAACACTCTTTTGACAAAATTTGTTTCCAATGTGAATGTATTATGCACGTGTCTACATTATGGTCGTGTCTACATCCAAAGATATTTCCAGGTACTACATTTAGGCTGAGTCAATGGGCAACGATACCAGTGGCTACCACATTTAGGCTGAGTCGATGGGCAACGTTACCAGTGGATACCACAATTAGGCTGAGTCGATGGGCAACGTTACTTGTGGCTACCACATTTAGGCTGGGTCGATGGGCAACTTTACCAGTGGCTACCACATTTAGGCTGAGTCGATGGGCAACGTTACCAGTGGCTACCACATTTAAGCTGAGTCAATGGGCAACGTTACCAGTGGCTACCACATTTAAGCTGAGTCAATGGGCAACGTTACCAGTGGCTACCACATTTAGGCTGAGTCGATGGGCAACGTTACCAGTGGCTACCACATTTAGGCTGAGTCAATGGGCAACGTTACCAGTGGCTACCACATTTAGGCTGAGTCGATGGGCAACGTTACCAGTGGCTACCACATTTAGGCTGAGTCGATGGGCAACGTTACCAGTGGCTACCACATTTAAGCTGAGTCAATGGGCAACGTTACCAGTGGCTACCACATTTAAGCTGAGTCAATGGGCAACGTTAACAGTGGTTACCACATTTAGACTGAGTCAATGGGCAACGTTACCAGTGGCTACCACATTTAGGCTGAGTCGATGGGCAATGTTACCAATGGCTACTCTAACGCTGGCAAAGCTCCTGGAGTCACAAAAACATACTCGATCACTACAAGAAGATGGAGACGCGGGAATGACCACCCGGATCCACCCAATCTGGGTTTCCGGTGAGCGAAGAAGGAAATACGACAACATTAACAGCCCATTTTGCTCAGCGTAATGAAGTTTTACTCCACAAAGTACTGTAATTAATAACAGCCCGAGGAGGTCATGAGCCTAGGACACAACCTCAGTTCGTTATTGATTGCTCCCGTGCAACCGCTTCCATACACAGACGTAGGTTAGTTGACATTACTATTTTAAATTAGTGTATTGATCTCCCGTTTAACTCTTTCTGTTCCAGAAGGTTGCAATCTTCCTTGTACACATGGAAACAACAGTCACCATGGCCTTTCCCATGTTGACAAAACATGCTTGCCAACAAAACAATAGAACATTATACACAAATATAAAGAGACAAGCAAAAGAACGTTATACACAATTACATAAAAAGGAGAATGAAGAACATAGTATGCAATTTCGTTTTCCTTGAAAGTTAGAAAAAGTGTTCTTGAAGTTACATAAAACCAATTTTAACATATGGCTGAGAATACAGGATAATTAGTAAACAGGTGGAAAAATTCACAGAAGCCTTGAAGATGTGATTTTATAGAAGAATGCTGAAAATTAATTGAGAAGTCAAAATGAGTAATCTGGACATTTTGAGGAAAGCTAAGTCGCAAAGACAACTTATCACAAACATCAGAAAGAAGCAGTCATAATTTTCTGACCACGTTGTGAGAAGACAAAAAAAGAAATGGAACAGTGACAACCGGAGAGACTTATGGAAGTCTAGTTGCCCTTTGAGATGATGATGATGATGATGATGATGATGATGATGTATATTTTAAGAAGGCATATAGTCTGTACTTAGTGTTCAAATAGGTTGCGATTGTATGTATAGGAATTGGTGGTGTCCTTCATATGCTGTGAAAGATTGTTCCACAGCAGAGCTGCAGAGATCGCTACGCTCGTTTTGTATAAGTCTATCCTTGGCTTAATGACATGAAGTCTGTTTAGTCGTTCGCTATACCTTGCGTTATATTTAATATTTAAAAGATGACCCAATGTAGCTTGGAGAATTTTTATATAGGATTTTGTGAATTAGTTTGATCTTATGGAGTGGCAGTAGCAGAAAACGTTTATATAGACTAGAATCGTCGGTAAGCTTTATACCATTATTTAAACACACATCCCTGTTCTGCGGTGGACAGGGACAATTGTAGAGATGGCATGATACATTATACAACATAAATGATAAAAGATTTAAACACCAAAGTATTTGATAACGTCAACCTTATGGGTGGTCATAATGTTGGGACATATTAACACTGATAGAAAGATCTCGGAATAATGAAAAATATTTACTGAAAACAAATTTAGCAGTTAAACAGTGAGATAAAGAGGGCGAGTATGAACAGATAAATCAAGGCATGTAGGTCAGCGCGACCGAATGAAATGAGAGCTGGTGTGAACAGATAAAGCACAGCTCGGAGGTCAGCATAACCGAATAGATAAGAACGATCGCTCTTACACTTCCGGTGTGCCCCTAAACCAGTCAGTTCGACTACAATTTTGACTTCTCGTCCTGGACGTGGCGACGTAAATTACAAGCACCTTAGAAGTCGGAGTAGGTTCGCCTGATGGCGAGGGACACTGGGAATAGGGGAAAGTTAGCCCACACGAAAAGTAAATCCAGTGTGGACTACGCTCGAGGTCAAAGCTATCGAACAAAGAAAAGCAAGTCGTCAGACACGGATGTTGTTTGTCACAGGACCTCTTCTTTTCTAATTGTATACAGAAGTAATACTGCCAGAGATTAAAAACAACAACAACAACAACAAACACAGCTCCAGGAGTACCTATTTGGGGGGGGGGGGGGGTACAATATAAAACATAAACACTCTACAATATGCAAATAACACAATGATAACTGAAAATAAAAAAGGTCTACAACAAGCACTGAACATTGTAATAATACAGAGTGCAAAAAAATGACTTTCATTTTATATCGCTCGCTCGCTTTGAACTCAAGCGTAGTCCATACATACTATTTATAGTAGTGATGGACTAAATTTTGAGTGTGGGTTAGCTTTCCCTGTTAACAGTGTACTCGCCATCATGCGAACCCACTCCGACTTCAGAGGTATTTGTTCAAGGACGACAGGTAAACATTTTAGTCCAGCTGTCCGGTGTAGGAGTTGAACCGCTTACCTCGGCGTCAGCACGCCGGATGTTTAAGAACACGCGTTCTTATCCATTCGGCCATGCGGACCTGTTGACTTTCATTTAATATCATCAAAACAGAAACAATAGTTATTTAAAAGATAAAGATAACATCAAGATGTGACACAACTGAAGGGAAAATGCTTAACAAAGTTAATAAATCTCCACCCATCCATTATGTGCCATGCCGATTAGCGTGGGCGGTCATGTTTTGACATCTCACTCGACCATCTGAGTCGTGGATCAGCTCCGTGATTCTGTCTGGACCATGCCATTTTGGCCAAGCCATCCAGGTATTTACTTCTCGGTCTTCCCCTTGGTCTCTTCCCTTCGATCTTGCCAGTTGTCAGCTAGCATTATTTCGGTTATGAGCGTCGATTAGCTGGATAATATATATCAGCATCACACCGGCCCACACGATTTGAGTGTCGATAATGAAACGTATGAAGGCCGCCTCTACTCTTCTTTCAGTTGAGAGGGCTGACTTTCAACAGCCACTTATTCAAGTGGTGTTTATGGTATGGGCTGAGACGGTGGCACGAAGTAATATCATCAACAGACCGGGGGAAAT
Source organism: Cepaea hortensis (assembly GCA_963921405.1). Lineage (NCBI taxonomy): Eukaryota > Metazoa > Mollusca > Gastropoda > Stylommatophora > Helicidae > Cepaea > Cepaea hortensis. The sequence goes on along the minus strand of OY992894.1, from coordinate 32,044,940 downwards.
GATGCTGGATGGACTGAGACGGTGGCATTAGAGATAATCATAAACAGACTAGGGGAAATGATGCTGGATGGACTGAGACGGTGGCACGAAGGAATATCATCAACAGACCGGGGAAAATGATGCTGGATGGACTGAGACGGTGGCATTAGAGATATCATAAACAGACTAAAGGAAATGATGCTGGATGGACTGAGACGCTGGCATGGAATAATATCAACATGATTTATCCAGAACATCAGGGTCCATGATCTGTGGAGATGCTCGAAAGCCGATGACAGGTGGCAGGGCACACGATGATGATGATGATAGTCACACCAGATCTCAACACCACCACCTTCAAATGACACCGTGGCCTTGCTCAAGAAACATGTGTTCCAGTTAAACACCCAAATATAGTCATAAGCAAAGCAATATGATCTTTGCACATGCGTTAAGGCGCATTGTGCTTACGGTGCTGGACCCATATTCGTATAGACTATTCGGCACTCGGTGGGTGGTGTGACCAGCACCACGTCGAACGCCTTTACCTCCCAAGAATTTCTGGGTACCCATTTTAGATTGGTCAATTGTAAAACTCCGCCTCGATACGGATTCGAACCCATAACTACCCCCCGGCAAGCGAGCATCTAGCCACTAAGCTCCCGCATATCCCATAAGGTATTAATGTTGTCCACTGATCTTCTCCGAGTGCCAATCAACGGCTATCAAATGCAGATTATGTATTCCGATTGAAGCGGAACATGCCCCAAGACTATCAGCTACGTTAGTGAAATATCGTGGGTTGATTCGAGAATGATTTCTTCAACGACAAAGAGCAGGAAGCGATGTAGACATACACACACAGGAAACGGGATGGCAATATTAAATATTCACTTCACATTTTACTCAGTTTTTCTTGGCGTTTCGCCTCTTGCTCTGTGTCACATATATAGTGTGTAGTGATTACTGTAGATTTAACGATAAATATGCATGAACAGAGAGAGTGGGTAGAGATAATGGGAAGAGAGAGAGAGAGGGAGAGGGGAACAAAGAGAGCGAGAAGGAGAGAAATAGAAGGGGAAGGAGAGAAGTGGATAGAGAGAGAAAGCGAAAGACAGTGGATAGAGAAAGACAGAGCAGATGAAGAAAGAGAGAGAGAGAGAGCATGAGAGAGAAAGAGGGACGGAGAGGGAGTAATAGAGAGAGAGAGAGCGAGAGAGAGAGAGAAACAGAAAGATAGAGAGCGAGAGACAGAGAGACAGAGCGAGAGATGGTGGTATTGTAGTTAGTTCACCTGCCTACCAAAAAAAAAAGAGCTCTGATTTATTATATTACGACCAATACATCTATGGAGCCTAGCCAACTTCATATCCAATCGTACCAGATACTTTTCAGTCATATCTAGGAATTGGTTGGGAAGAAAAGGCAACGAAGAAGGAAACTGTTTGTTTGTGTGTGCGCGCGTGCATCTGTGCCTGCGTGTGTGTGTGTGTGTGTGTGTGTTTAGGTACCTGAATAATATTCAGAGTTTTCCCTTCTAGGAAGCATTGATGATGGACAGACGGAGAGGAATTTCCCATATTTCATATCCGATGCTAACTTTCACCAGATCTCCACCAGATCGTTCCCCGGCGATCCATTAGAAAACGGCCTATAATCTGGAATATGAAGCAACAATTAAAATAAAATAAAAATATCGACAACTCGGCGCTTCTAGCGACCAAAAAAATAAATAAAAATAATCCTCCAGATCAATACAACACTGCAGTCCTGCTGATGCAACATTAGACTTGAACTAAATCAACACAACTAATTCAACAGTTGAGACGGCTTTTTATCTTTCACAAAACTACTTCTTTGCTGCTTCCTCGGCTAGTATGTCTGATCTTTAAGCCTATGTACAACACAAACACGCCATTATGAATACAAATACTTTATCTGTTTATTAAACGTCTGTCGCGTAATTGCTCGATTTCCAGCCTGGTTTGTTGCACAGATGTATGAAAAGAACCCGAGAGACCGATTAATGCAAATTCATCCGTAGGGCACTCAAGCAAACCCCACAGATTGTCGCACAAGACTGTAGTGACCTTACCGAGCTGAGAGAAATAAACTGGAATCGAACCCACAACTTTTGACACGCGATGCAGTCAGCTTAGCCACTTCGCTAAGGAGACGGAGCGTATCTGGTATATGATGGTAGCCTCCATTATTTTATAAACCAATCGGTACTCGATGGGTGATTTGGTGGATTCACATCCAACCAACCAACTAATCAACCAACCAGCACATTACATGTTCAATTGCCCATTTCTTCTAACATTATGGACATCCACAAGGCACCGAGTATGTTTCCCAATCATCCGAGACACAAGGCGAAGAATCCATTAACCTGGAATCAATTAGGATGGTGAGTAAAAGATCCTTTCATTGATCTACAACTTTTGATTCATAACTGGCTTTCTTCCGAAGGAAACAGATATTGCACCTCAGAAGTCGTTCTTTCTTCCCGTTCACATTTTTCAGATTATTTCATAGCATTACATTTTAACATTATTCGAGAATTTTATACGAAGCCCGTTGGCCGTAATCTTTTATGACTTTATTTATTATTTATAGAATTCCATTATAACATATTAGCCATACCCGTCTTTTAGTTTTCGCGAAAAGAGCAAATACATTTTTTTAAATAATATATTTTCTTTACTAAGCAATATTATGTTTCCTCGCTGTTGGGCCAACCACAAAAAAATTTAATTCAGCGTATTCAAAAGAAAAAAGTGTATAAAACATGTTTTCCCTAGCCGGGGAAATCAATAAGGAGACGAGTGGGCAACAACACAATGGACTCGAAAGAACTGGAAATTGGAAACAGGCGAGTCAGTTTACAAGAGAAGACAGGATAGGAACCGGGTATTTTATGTGAGAGGTGATAGACGGTTTAGGGAGGTAGGCAAGAAGTTGGAGTAGCAGAAGGACGGAGAATCAGTGGAGGCAGAGGAAGAGCAGCAGCAACAATGGCCGGTGCAGCAGTAGCTGAAGAAGAGGCAAGAGGAAGAGGAGATGAAGAAGATGGGGTGAAAGGGAAATGGATGGACGAGGTGGGGGAGGAGGAGAAGAAAAACATGTGGAGCACGACGACACCACTGCTGCGGAGGAGGGGAGGGGGAGGAGGAGGAAGAAGAAGAAGATGAAGAAGAAGAAGAAGAAGAAGAAGAAGAAGAAGAAGAAGAAGAAGAAGAAGAAGAAGAAGAAGAAGAAGAAGAAGAAGAAGAAGAAGAAGAAGAAGAAGAAGAAGAAGAAGAAGAAGAAGACGGAAAAACATGATACATGTTGAAATCGTGTGTACTCAATCAAGAACACGGCCTTTCTGAATTCAATTTAACATTATGTCAAAAGACAATTATAGCATTTCCTGCGCATGTGAAATATGCCAGCCCTTTATTATTTTATCCCGCCTCTTGATTTCCTGGGCGGAAACAAGACAAGAAAAGTAAGTAACAGATCTTGCATTCTGCCTAACAGAGTTCTGCAAATTTGTGGGGGACAACCCTACATTTGATACGCTCATACTGTGATATACTGAAAAATGAAAGGCGTGATAGGCAACGGACGAGCTGATCAGTTGATGAGCATGGCGGTGATCGAAGAGGGAAGAGCAATGTATGGGACGTAGTTCGACAACGCCATAAGTGACGCTGGACGAACGGATGACTTTGAGGACACTTGGAAATCTGCTTCCTTTTTCCATAGTGAAGGAAATGGGAGTGAGGCGGGGGAGCCGCCAGATATGAAGATTTTGAAAAAAAGCACAAGGCATTTGATTAACTAGCAGAGAGCTGGTACAATCAGTCGATTTACGCTGGCGGAGATGTTGTGGAGTGGATAGGAGCACCAAAGGACCTGTCCAGAGTGCGATGACGGTGATTCACACTATTCACTAGATAAAAGCGAAATCAATCAATCAATCATGTGCCATGCCGGAAAGCGTGGGCGGTCATGATTCGCCATTTCACTCGATCACCAGAGTCGTGGATCAGCTCAGTGTTCCTGTCTCGTCCATGCCATGTGGCCAAGCCATACAGGTATTTTCCTCTCGGTCTTCCTCTTGGTCTGTTCCCTTCGATCTTGCCAGCTGTCGTCACTAAGTTCTCCAGTCCATTTCTTCTCATAACATGTCCAAAAAATTGTGACTGTCTACGTCTAATTTCTCTAATCAATCTACGATTTTCATTTGTCTCTTGTAGTACTTGGTCATTGGTTTTTCTATCTGTCCATGGTATTCTTTGCATTTTCCTCAGAAACCACATTTCTGCAGCCATCAGATGCTTTTCAGCTTGACTGCAGATTGTCCAAGTTTCACATCCATACAAAAGAACAGGCTCTATGTATCCCCTCAACACTCTTTTTCTCGTTTCAATTGACATCATTTTATTGGTCAGAATGTTTTTCATCTTGCTAAAGGCTATTTTCGCAATGGCGATTCTTGTTCTAATCTCTTCAAGGCATCTGCCATCAGATGTTATGACTGTTCCGAGATAATTGAACCGATTCACTTGTTGAAGAATATTCCCATTTACTTGTATATTACATTGTGGTACTTCGTTCTTCCTAATGACGACCATAACCTGTGTCTTCCTACAATTTAATTCCAACCCCAGCTGCTCACTGTGTACAACAACAGCGTCTACTAATTGTTGCAGATCCTGTGCATTGTCTGCAATCAATACTGTATCATCTGCATATCTAATGTTATTTATGTTTCGTCCTCCAATGCTGATTCCATTTAGGTCTTCTACATTTCTGAAAATATTTTCACTGTATAGGGAAAAAAGATCTGGAGACATTACACATCCCTGCCTAACACCTCTCTTAATAGGTTGATATTGTCCTACTTCATTATCAATCTTTATGGCAGCTTGTTGTTTCCAATATATGTTTTTTATAAGTCTAATGTCTTTCCCATCAATTTGTAGATCTGCATGCATATCCACAATGTTGACATGTCTAACTCTATCAAAAGCCTTTGTGTAGTCAATAAAGCAAAGATGTATATCCTTATTTACTTCTAAAGCACGTTCAATAACTGTTCGCAGCATATACACAGCATTTACTGTACCCTTTCCTTCTACAAACCCACATTGTTCTTCCCCTATTTCAGGTTGTATTTTCTTCCTCACTCTTTGCATGATAATTCGTAACAAAATCTTTGTGATGTGACTCATTATACTAATTGCTCTATGTTGATCACATTCTAAGGTTCCTGATTTCTTTGGGATTGCAATAAATACAGAGTTACATAATTCAGAAGGTATATCTCCAGTATCATATAACGTGTTCAGCAGTCTAGTGACTTGCTCTAGTCCAAATTCTTCTAAAGCTTTAATCATTTCTGTTGTGATGTTATCTGCACCGGGGGCCTTGCCAGCTTTCATATGCTTAAGAACATTTTGAACCTCCATCTTTAAAATTGCTGGTCCTTCATTATTAAATCTAATAGCATACTGTTCCTCTCTGTTATCATTATACAGGTCTTTCACATAATCTGTCCATACATGTAGAATCTGATCTTTTTCTATTATGATTTTGCCACCTTTAGTTTTTAGATAACATCGTCTCCATTTAACATCACCTCAATATGACACCACATCCATATAATGACACTTCCGTATAACAGAGACTCAATGTAACCTCCCATCAGCATAACGTCGTCCCAATTTAACGTCACCTCAATATAATACCAAATCTATAAAAAGCCACCTTGTCGTGTATCCGTTTAAATTGTCGTCCCTGGAGTGAGAGGAATCAACACCCACATTATATTTTAACCCCTTATCATTATCCTGGAGAAACCCCTAGAATCCGTCTACAAAACTCCGTCAGTTTATGGACACCTCTTTCTCTCTCTCTATCACTGCTGTATCATGCCCCCTCTCATTCTTCCCCAACGCAACATACTCAACAGCTCTAGCTTCTACAAATTAATAACAATTAATTTATTAAAAGAAAAGTGTAATGTATGTGAGAAGCGTATGCGAAGAATGTGTGACGTGTTCTATAATGTGTGTAGAATCGGACCCTCAGATCAATAGCACAGTCAGTTCATCCTTGCAAAGACACACCACAGCACGTTAGGTCAGCACAAGACAACCTCACCGAGTGATGTATCTCTCCTGCCAGACACTGACTTTCTTCTGTAGCTACCTGGTAATCCATCTACACGATCCTTCGAAATAGATACAGTTTATTATTTACTACTGATCATGGACCGGTTTCACACTGCACATTATAAGTCCCTATAGTTCTTAAAATGTACAAATCTCTGTACTGTGAAAATAAGTATCACTGTTGTTGGAAACAGACTTGATCCTATCTATTGTCTGTAGTGTCTAAATTACAATTTTCTTTGTAATATTTCCCTGGAATCTACCACACCATGTGAATGTTACATTTAAAGTTCTCGTGTAGTTACTAATGTTCGTATGAGGTGTGGTGTCTCAACAAACATCACCCATCCTAGGTGAACCTTAACACACTGGAATCGTTAAATCGTTTCGCTCATCTGAGCCCTGTTCCGGTGGACCCTCCTGATCATAGGCCCAGCGTAAACAATATTGTCCAGATTTTCTTCTCGGACGTTATTCATTTCCGTAAAAACAACATTGACTGTTCAACTGGTGTTCTCCCCAATCGGAGTAAAACTTCTTCAAAACGAGTGTAGAGCTTCCTCGTAACTGGCAGGGAACCTGTTAGAGAAATAACACACCTGGTGAGAGCACCAGTCACTGATCCTACCAGCTGAGTGTAGGCCTGCAGCCTTGCTCAGATATTTATCAGTGAACTAAACTCTGTCATAGAGCAGAAGAGCTTATCACCTAGGTCCGAATCAGGTTATGACAAGGAAAGACCAATAAACAGAGTGCAGAACCCCAGTGGGCACCCCACTGAAAGATCCCACTATTGGACACTTCCCCCATCTCCCAACCCATTCTTAAATCTCTCCAAATATCACCCCACTACATATTCTCATTAGCAGAGCTAATTCTCACTTCACTACTCTATTCTCAACTAACAGAGCTAATTCTCACTTCACTACTCTATTCTCAACTAACAGCGCTAATTTTAACAAGGCTACTGCCTATATTAATTAGGCCTAAATACACTATTTGTAATACCTTATGCAAAACCGCATCACTCCTGGATGGCATCTACAACTTGCCATAAAGACATATGTTATTTAATGTTAATTAAATCTAACACAGTAGATGCTCTCCGAATTCCTAACAGCGGTACAGAAACACGTCAGCTCTAGTCAACTTGCTGGTCTATACTGACTGTAAACAAGTCAGGTTTTTGTCAAAGAGCCTGGAGTGTTCTAGTGAAGATCTTTGAAGTCAATACATCAGTTGTTCCAGGGGCAGACTATCAATTTTAGAATAAGTTCTCTCCCCTTTGTTTAATCAATGCAAAAGTTGTCTTCCTTGTTATGACAACCAACACAGCTAGCGTATTTCCTGCATTCTTCCGATCGGCACATCAACCTGCCTACAAATTTCCGTCTTGTGGGGAACTTTCAAAGACGGCTATTCTGCTTTGATCCGACTTGTTTTTCTGTACTGGTTAAGAAACAATTGTGGCCTTGAAAACATGCTGTCTCCGTTAGTTTTTTTCATCTTATCGCCAATTTACAGTGGGTTCGTGACACACCTCCATATAATACTGCCTCCATTTAACGTCACATGCGCATAACACCACCTACGTATAACATCTTCACTATTTAACTTCACCTCAGTATAAAACCACATCCATGTTGTTCTTGATTTACTTGGCAATTATACGTTCAGTAGGTTTCCATTGATTTCTGAACGACTGATGCTCAAACCATCTACGTCAACGCAAAGAGACCTGCTCCTAAACTGTTTACAGCTGATCTCGAACCCTCGACCCGGAGAATTTAAAGGCAAGACATGATAGGTTGGTTCAATAGTGGTCTACGTAATACACTAAAATATCAACTTCAGGGGTACCCACGACGCCATCGAAACAGCACAATATATACATTCACAAATAATCATTGGCCCATGAAGACTTCACCTCATCTGAAAAATGAAACGCCTTAACAAAAGACAAAGCAACACCAACTACAGAGAAAAAAAAATAACAAAGAAATCAAACAAAGCATATAGAGCAATCTAATTTCCAAAGCGGAAAATAAACAACATAAATACTCCAATATAACACGTCACTACACTGACATTTTAACGGAGCCAAACCATGTTATCTTTATCACTATACTGACAATTTAACGGAGCCAAACCATGTTATCTGTATCACTACACTGACAGTCTAATGGAGTCCAAACATGTTATCTTTATCACGACACTGACAGTTTAACGGAGTCAAAACATGTTATCTGTATCACTACACTGATAGTTTAACGGAGCCAAAATATGTTATCTTTATCACTACACTGATAGTTTAACGGAGTAAAAACGTGTTATCTTTATCACTACACTGACAGTTTAACGGAGCCAAAATATGTTATCTTTATCACTACACTGGCAGTTCAACGGAGTCAAAACATGTTATCGTTATCACTACACTGGCAGTTTAACGGAGTCAAAACATGTTATCTGTATCACTACACTGATAGTTTAACGGAGCCAAAATATGTTATCTTTATCACTACACTGACAATTTAACGGAGTCAAAACATGTTATCTTTATCACTGTACTGGCAGATTAATGGAGTCAAAACATGTTATCTTTACTGGGGGGAAAACAAATACAAAACAATGTATTCCCTTAGGGAATTTAAACACGGAAGCCAAAAAGACACGTGTTTTAATTGTTACAGCTGAAACATTATTCATTTACTCACTTCATATGATATGTAACTCTGCAGTATGCCCCTGACGAGATGCAGCGAAATATGTCAGGCAATAAATCGTGCAACATATTGTTTGTGACTTCTGTGTTTAAAAACAAATTCATTCGAACGCAGATAAAAATTTCAGAAACCACAGGCAATTTGTCTTTGTTAGTCTTTGTCAATTTGATTCCGACGACTGACGTGTCATTTTCTTGCTGTTTTGGCAGTGTCCGTACTTCTTGTGCAATTTAAAAAAGGTTGCTCAAAAGTCGACAGATCCATTCATTGCGATTGGTTTGATCCCATATGGCTCAGTCTCTTTCCGCAGCAAACTGCAGAAAGTATCGCACAAGCACGAAATCCAGCGACAATCCCCAGGAGTCTGGAAAAAAATTCCCTCGAGAACCGAAGGACGCGACCCGGAATCGAACCCACAAACTTAAAAGCCCGACAGAGTCAGACGGCTTGACCACTTCGCCACGGAGCCCTCTTGTGCAATTCGCCACCATCTAGTCTAAACAGGGCAAATAAGCCCGCGAAGTCTGCGGCTAATTAGCTACTTTTTGCCGCGTCTGTCATTGCTCATTAAGAGTTAACTGTAGCCGCCGTTTATTAACGTTTTTTTTTTAAAACTTCATAAGGAAAACCATGAATTATTTGAGGCTAGCGGACGGAGAATCGATATGCGGCTCTTGGAGAAAATGACAGAAAACATCGCTTGTGTATGACACAACACACGGAATAAACCATTTACATTAGGAAGTCCATTACTGCAGTTGTGGAAACTACCGTGGAGCAATCAGGACAGCAGGTTTCATATAGTTGAAGCGCCCTCCCCCAACTGTCAGACGAATTTTAGAGCTCCTGATCTTCTTTAGAGATCTGTCTGTCTGCCTGCCAAATTGCCTGTTTGCGCAGGCAGGCAGGTAGGTAAATAAGTAGGTATGTAGGTGCGCAGGCAGGCAGGTAAGTAGACAGGTGCACAGGCAGGCAGGTATGTACGCACATTTGTATTTACGTTTGTATGTACATACGTTTGTATGTACGTACGTTTGTATGTACATATGTTTGTATGTACATCGGTTGGTCGGTCGATCGGTCGGTCGGTCGGTCGGTGCGTGCGTGCGTGAACGCATACGATGGTCTCTAATTCTTCAAGTCGTTGTGGAGATAGCGAAAGTGGAGATAAGAGGTAAGAAGTGTGGAGACTGAGAGAGAACGTGGGTAGAGAGATAGCATGGAGACAGAAACACACACACACTGAGAGAGAGAGAGAGAGAGAGAGAGAGAGAGAGAGAGAGAGAGAGAGAGAGAGAGAGAGAAGTGTGAAACTGAGGAAAGAGGGAAAGCAGAAAGACAGACACCGTGCGGAGAGTAAGAGAGAGATAGTGTGGAAAGGGAGAAAGTGGGGCGAGAGAAAAATAGAGAGTGAAGAGAGAGGTGGGAGACATTGGAAACGAAGCCTATAATACGTGTTTCTACAAACAAAATAGATATAACAAGACTCCCAGGAGGTATGGAGACAAGAGGCAGAATCTAGAAATAGACAAATAGAATCAGCGGGATTCCAGAGAAATGTCTTTACTCCGGAACAAAATTCCCCAGACAACAGCTCTCCTACCGTAAATCTCTCGACATGTCAGCTTAATTTCAAAGCATTAAGGACGCCATTCAACAATTCCGTTTTCAAAAACCTAATACAACAATTCCCTTGATTAAATGTGTACACATACTCATTTGCATTAGCAAACGGACGAATGTCAGCTCACACAGAATTCCAAAAAACAAGATTCCACATTCACAATAGTGATTGATTTGTATATTCAACACGGTAGACCTTCCGAGAACGTCTACACACATGCACATGTTTTACCGCGTAAACTGCGTGCTGACCTTTCCGTTTTCAAATGCAACATATGTTTAATATCAAAATAAGAGGAGAATCAAACCAAAACAAATAAAAACAATCAAGAAAACTGTTTTATGTTTTCTGTCAGCCATTTTAAAATAGAAAAACGGATAATTACTTTTCGTTGGGTAGGCATATCTAGGAAACAAGTTCCGGTTCATTACGGTAGAGATGAGATTGCGTTTTTCCATGAATTAGTTCTGGCAGCTGATACGGTTTACGGTGGGAATAGCCACGGCCATCTTGCTTATCTCTACCAGGCCTCACTATGTGTAAACATTCCCACGCGTGTGACGTCAGTACGTGTCCCATGAATTATGGGATTATGTGTGATAAAGTACCATGGCTGGGGATGCTAATTTGCGTCGCTAGGTACCTTATTCGATTACATACCTACCTAACATGTATCCCCCTACCTGCATACCAACCCACCCGTCCATCAATGCATCCATCCACTCACTTATTTATCTACAACTACCTATATACACACGCGCGCGCACACACACACGCGCGCGTGCGTGCGTGCGTGTGTGTGTGTGTGTGTGTGTCCGTCCGTCCGTCCGTCAATCGCTCAGTTTGCCTATCTGTCTGTCTATCTAACTGCTTAACAATATATCTACATACTTATTTCTCGCTGTATATCCTCCCGCCCGTCCGCCCAAAAAAACTCTCTCTCTCCCTCCCTCCCCCACTCTCACCCGTCTGTCTGTCTTTAGGAACCGTTATTTATATTGTCTCCTTGGAGATGCAGACCAACACTGCTAACAGATTACAGAATAAAACTTTAGACTGTGACTTTTTGTGGAGACTCAACCTGGCCAACTAGTGATAACGGACACAAACTATATCGCCAGCGCGATAGCAAAGCAAAGGAATAAATTGATAAACACATGGATGACTTTGCCAAATACCACAACAAGAAAACAAAGATATACATTAATAAACACATGGATGACTTCGCCAAATACCACAATAGGAAAGCAAAGATATACATTAATAAACACATGGATGACTTCGCCAAATACCACAACAGGAAAACAAAGATATACATTAATAAACACATGGATGACTTCGCCAAATACCACAATAGGAAAGCAAAGATATACATTAATAAACACATGGATGACTTCGCTAAATACCACAACAGGAAAACAAAGATATACATTAATAAACACATGGATGACTTCGCCAAATACCACAATAGGAAAGCAAAAAAAGACACGTTAATAAACATATAGCTGACATCACCAAATACCACAACAGGAACAAGAACATAGGACAGACCCGTGTCTCTAGCCATCTTATGAGATGAAGAACCATGCTTGCGCCTCACGCTCCGAAGATCGTGGTTCGATTCCAGGCTGCGTCTTTCGGTTCACGGGTGCATTTTTTCGAAGACTCATGGGGAGTCGTCACTGGAGTTACGGAGTTCGTGCTTTGTGCGATGCTTTCGGCAAGCCGTTCCGCGGAAAGAGACCGAGCCTTATGGAATAAAACCCGGGGCAATGAAATCGATCCTCTCGACTTTTTAAGACGTTTAATGGTATGGCAAATCAATCAGTCGGGAGCTGCCGTATCGCAATGTCTATAACGCTTGCCTGTCCACCCTGTGGTCAAGTTTTGTGTTAATTTACCTAGGCCGCCTCAGCTAAATTGGGCACCAGGAAATGACGTAGGAAGTAAGGGCAGTCGGTGTGATACTGACCACATCAGCCATCGAGTGCCAAGTGGTCTCTACAAATATGGGTCCGGCACCACATACCTAATAATTAACAAAATAGCCTAATAATTAACAAGGTCCGCGTAAATCAATACATTACATCGAGTGCTGAACTTGGTTATACTGGATCTCTAAGACTTTCTGCCTCTTACTCTGGTGTTTCGTTACGAGAGATTAATTAATCTTCTATCTCTTGGCACTGTCTTCTCTCTTGTGTCTCTCACTACTAGCTTTATGAATTCAACTTTTACCTCTAATATGGTCTTTAAATGTGTTTTGTCTTCTGATATTTAAAAATAAAAGTTAGTCCCATGTCCGTTATACACAGGACTGCCAAAATAACTAACAACGATTGCCTGAAAGTGACTAATAAAACTAGAACATTATATACAACTATATGAAAGAGACAAACAGCTTTCTTTGGTCATGTGATGAGAAGAGAGGCATTGGAGAACATCGTGACAACTGGACAGATCGAGAGGAAGAGAGGGAGAGGCAGATCAAGAGAAATTATGCTGGATGGATTAGGGCGGTGGCATGGAGGAATATCATCAGCAGAGTTCATCCTGAAAACCAAAGACCGAGATCTGTGGAGAGTCGTGAACGCCTAAGCCAGCCAGCATGGCACTTGATGATGATGATGATCATCATCATCATCATCATGTTCATGATGATGATGATGATGATGATGATGATGATGATGATGAGTTTGTCATTGGCTTCTGAAGGAGTGGCACCTATACCATCTCGTAAAAAACTAACGCAAGGCGATCTGCTGCCAAATCGCCCGCGCCTGTATTTCTAAAGCGGATATGCCGGATTACGAACTGCGTCCGTAAGACCTTCGCCACGGAGTGGACGATATAGCCAACATTTAAATTGTGCTTTCCCATGTATTTTCACCAGTTCTTGTTTTCAATCCCAGTTGAGTTGAGTCTAATTGAGTTAAGAACCGACATCAGTGTACTCAGGACATTCTCATACGTGCTCCGTCCCCTCGTTCAACAGCCAGCGAAGAGTCATACTACTAATTGTTCCCACCGCTATCTGATTAAAAGTTCTCCTGGTCTTCCCTCTCAGTTTTGAGATTCTTCCAGAACCCCTGCCGACCCTCCGCAATCTCATTCTTTCCACATATGGGTTCTCAGTCTGTTCTTCCACCTTCTCCACCTGGTCCCACAAGCGCACGACACCTCCCCCTTGTCCATAGGCAAAATAGCACCAAGAGGTGGTTCAATCCCAGACTTTACAGGAATTGCCAATAGTTTCCTTTTGGTTTCATCAAATGTGTACGCATGAAAGCGACGACTGGCAGACATTCTTACTTTACGTCTGAGAACCGTGCTTGTGTTTAGCCACCTCTGTATTTATATGTTATGGTAGCAGTTTTACTTTTAGCCAATAGAAAATCTTGGAATCTGGTGACAAGTTATGCTACGGCGGCGGCTAAGAGGGTGGTTGGAGAATAATCTAGGTGATGTGGCTGTGCTACATACAGTGCGGGAATTTTAACACATTCCCTACCAAACAAAAAGAAGATATGGACAAAACAAAAATGAAAGTTATATGTTATCTACCGAGACGTTTTCATGTTTATTGTTCTTGGCCAAGATGACTTCATTGTTCTTGTCATCTGTAAATAAATATCCATTACGTTTGGTATCTGTCAAAACGCCTTAATTTATCATGTTACCTACACGTTAAGAGACCTTTATATTTATTGTTATCTGTTAATACGCTTATTTTTAATCTTGTTATCTGTCATGACGTTTCTTCTTTACTCTTTCATCTGTCAGGACGTTTCTTCTTTAATCTTCTTCTTCTTCTTCTTCGTTCATCCGGAGTTTTTTTTCGGATGTGATTGCGTTGTGCCTGTTTACAGCAGAGCTGCGTTCTTGCGCCGTTAGGCCGACACATCCGACTTCTGCGGGCATTTGTTGACCGGGTTAACCTTCCCGGTTCTTTAATCTTGTTATCTGCCATGGCGTTTCTTCTTTACTCTTTCATATGTCAGGACGTTTCTTCTTTAATCTTGTTATCTCTCGTGGCGTTTCTTCTCTGCTCTTGTTATTTTTCATGAAGTTTCTTCGTTACTCATGTTATATGCCAAGATGTCGTAGTCTACATTCTAAGTCAGGTCTTAGTCAGATATAACCGAACTTTCATATGACAGTAGACGGTACTACCTGCTTTCTGTTAGCGCCAAATGTTGGGCGTCACTCACCAAACCCGACAACCCACATTGTGCCTACGGTTTCGCGCAGAGGGGCGCGATTGGGAGGTACAAGCCTTACCTAAGTGCGAGGAAATGCAACCTAAAGAGTAAATGTCATGGCAGGGCAGAGAAAGCCCTAAGACTAGGTCGGAAACTGGTCTAGGATGAAAGCTCCGACAGGCGGATTTTTAGAGCATTGTTTTGTTAATCCGGCAGCTTCAGCACGTTGTCTTGTTCCAGACGTATTAGTGTTAGCTTTCTCTGAAGTAAATTAGGCATGGTCTCTAAATTCAGCTTGGGCTTTTATCTATGGAAAGGTGTAACTTCATTTTACAAACTATCGTCTGTCTAGACGGCAAGGTGCCAGACGTAGTCTATATGGTTATATGTCATGATGTCTCGTCTTTGCTCTCGTTACCTGTATAGACGTATTCACTACTTTCGTTAGGTGCCAAGACTTTTTCATTTCACATTATCTGTCAAAACGTCTTCACTAATCTTGTTATCTATGATGCCGCCTCTCTCTCTCTCTCTCTCTCTCTCTCTCTCTCTCTCTCTCTCTCTCTCTCTCTCTCTCTCTCTCTCTCAATTGTTCTCATTCTACTTCTAACGCAACCCATCTCTGCAACTTCTAAGTAAGTTAACAGAATGTTTACTTTTCAAAGTCACTTAAAGGGTTTTAGAACTTTTATTTTCTGATCGTCACAAACAATGCCTTAAAAAGCAATTTGATTTCCAGATTTGGGCGAACATGCAGGCTTCTGTTGACGCCCGGATACATTCATCGTTGCTCGACTGATTCTACATCTCTAAACGTTTCATCCAGGTCTTTTGATGTTGTTTCTATTGCAACATTCTTCTCTTCGCAACATTTCCTCATGAGAATCGTTTGCCGATTCGGGTAAACGCATCGTCCACACTGCTCGCATACAGTCGGAGGCTCCATCTTGGCGTCTATCGAAATGCATTAACCCTGCAGAGACAATATTAGCATAGTGGGCTTCTTTCTTCTTTTCTTTTTTTTTTTTTTGGGGGGGGGGGGGGGGGAAGGGGGGTGTGTCTATTCGATCGCTTTGAACTCAAACGTAGTCCATGCACGTGCTGCTACCTCTAGTGCACATTGCTGATTTTTTTTTTTCTTGTGTGAGCTAGCTTTCCTATTGACAGTGTCCCTCACCGTTAAGCGAACCCTATCCGACTTCAGAGGTACTTGTAATTACCGTCCCCAAGTCAAGGACGAGAAGTCAACATGTTAGTCCAACTGACCAATGTAGGGGTTGAAACCGCTACCCCAGCTTCAGCACACCGGGTGTTTAAGAACCAGCGCTCTTATCTATTCGACACTGCCGACTTCCCCAAAATAGGTATCATCCCAAGCAGTCCTGTGCCGTGCCAAATCCTGACCTGGTAACATCCCAGTAAGTTATCTGTAGATGTTGAGTTTCCTTGCCCGTCTTGCACACCACGCACATTTCTTTGCTTGGACAGGGACAGAAAAGCTCTGAAACACAGACTCTGCGAAGATGGTATTTTTGTTGCCGGAACGAAAGAGAAGACACCGCACCAACCTCATGTCGACAGACGCAAGCCATCCTTAGGGCTTAGACGACCTGAACGGCTAAGCATCGGACAGAGAAACAACTCAAAAGTCTTCCAAAGGACTCAAACCTTAACCACGAACCAAGACTAACCAACCAATGTTCTTTATTTCTATTTTAACATTAACTTTCCACCTCCATGTTTTTAAAACATTTATATAGGTGTGTGAACTCTCAGTCCCAGAGAGTCGTGGAAAATGCTCAAGTGCAAAGAGGAATGGACTCTGTTTAAAAGATTAGAATCTGGTATATACTACAAGAATATTTAGCACGAGAAACGAAGTTGAGACTGCAACAGCAGCCTTCTGATACTTGGAGGGTAGCCCACCTAGACATTCTGTGCTTGTGACGGACTCACAGAGTCTGGTTTAGAAAGTGGAAACTGGCATGCTCTGGGTAGAATGGCTCGCACCGCTGGAGAAGACGCAGATTGCCAGCAGATCATGGAATGTCAGTCCGGAACATGCAGGTTTGCGGGGAAATGAACATGCTGATAGACTGGCTGCTCTTGTTCCTCTGGGCGGTCAGCTGCTTTACAATAAGGATGATGTGGTGAGGGCTTTCGTGATGGAGAGTACAATTGAACAGAGAGTCCATATCTGGAAAGACTGGTTCACAAGGGAGTGATTAGAGGTTTAGGATGACACTCAACGAGTAGAGGAAAAGTCCGCCTAGAGCTACTAGCACAGGAACTCGGTGGCCATGGAGGACGTCGGGAAGCGTGTTCGGGTATGTTCCGAGTGCCATGATATCGATTCTGTAACCAAGTACGATACTTTCTTCCCATAGGTCACACAAGGGGAACTTCAATAGAGTGCAGTGACTCGGCAGTACCTGCCACAATCTCAATGTATATTTTATGTTAGAAGCACATACGCTATAAAAAGTTGTGTGTGTGCGTGCGTGCTTGCATGCGCGCGCGCGCGTGTGTGTGTGTGTGCGCGCGCGCGCAAAACGGACTCAGAGCATGCTGAGAAGGGTGTTGACAAGCTTCAATTTTTTTTTTACAAAAAAGCAAAGATAAGGTGGTATCATTGGATATTTTCAGAGGACCTGCTAGTGTCTTGGGAAACGAACAGGCGGACAGAATGGCTGGATCTGCAATGCTGGGTGGGGTAGTGATGGACTAGAAGGCTGAAGTAGTCAAGGCACTTTGTGACCACGTGTATAGTGCGGTAGAACAGATAAATCATCACGGCCTGGAGAGAATGATGCGGCAGGGAGCGACCAGATGATATGGCCGACTCTCAGTACTCTGAAGAAAAGCCTGATGGACACATAATCAGACTGCAAATGCCACCATCAGGTATTGGGACTCTTCGCTGGCTGCTGAAGATGAGAACAAGGCGCGCGTGGGAATGTCCCGGGTGCTGTGATGTCGATTCGTGACTCAACTCAAATTCTCTGTGTGCGTGCATGCGTGTGTGTGTGTTGCTTTTGTAATTTTGAACGTTATTCTGGACAGGCGCCTGTTCAATCAACCCCTGTGGTTTCCCAGCTGGTGAGTGACAAGTATTACTATAGATAGTCGAGGGTTTCAATGTCATGTGGGCAGGGTCACGGCGTCTGCTGGGCGCAGGTCATCCCAAGTGTCAGGGGCTGGCAGAGAAGACCTGGGAAGGAAACATGTCGGTTGGAAACAGACCTCTGGGGACTAGAAGGGAGAAATCAATAGATAATTCTTTAAGATGTTTTATACAATACTCAACAATCATGCATATATGGAGAATAACAAATACATTACTTTTTCTTTCTTTCTTTTCTTTCGTTTCTTTTCTTTCTTTCTTTCTCTATCCGATGGTCTGTCTTTCTTTATTGCATCATTCTCTTTATGTTTGTATCTTTCCTTTTTTGTTTTCTTAATGTCTTGCTGTCTTTGTTTCTGGAGATTTTTCTTCCATTCTTTCAAAGCCGTTTTCTTTATTTCTCTTTTATGTTTTTCTGTCTTTCTTTGTATCTTTATTTCTTTCGGTGTAGCTTTTTATGTGTCTTTCATTCTTTCTTTCTGCCTTAACGTCTGTGTATCTTTATTTCTTTGGATCCTTCTGTATGTGTATGTGACCTTCTTTCGTTGTATCTGTCATGCTTTCTGTGTATCTGTTCTTCTTATTTCATCATTGATATGCTGGCCTAAAGCGGTGCAACCAACTATACATCCTCCACGCCTTACATACTAGGTATAGTCACACACACAAACATCCACACGGTGGATCCGAAGACAGTGATTGCTGTCTCTGGAGCGGTCTCGACTGGTAAAGATTAGTTTTATCTTCATGCCAGGGCATGCGGGAGTACAAGGATATGAGCGGGCTGACAAGCTCGCAGGTAAGGCTACTGTGGAGGGCGGACGCGCCATGAACAAGACTGACATTCTGAATGCTCTACGAGAAGTAACACTTTTGCGAGAACCAAGAAATAACTGTGAATCTACAACCATGGTCAGACTGCGACAACAGCAGATTAAAAGAGGTGTGGCCAAACAAGAACACTACGAAGGAAGCCAAAGAAGATTGATAAAACCAACACAGAACTGGTGTCGTTAGCGGGATTTGCTGAGGAGGGGATCCCAGCACTTGTGAACTGAATGGCTCGATGTACAATGAGGATGATCTGTCGACTAACTAACACAAACACATACACACACACACAGAGAGAGAGAGAGAGAGAGAGAGAGAGAGAGAGAGAGAGAGAGAGAGAGAGAGAGAGAGAGAGATGTATTTACATTTAGTGGGCTAGGTACTGTGAAAAAAAACGCCAAATGGTATCCGAAGCTCCTATCGAGGGGAGGAAGTGATCTAGAATGTTGGACATGCAAGTTGGATATGCAAGTGATCCACCATGCATTAGGAAACCTACAAATCCATGAAATTCCACATATAATTCACTCTATGTCCGCTCTGTTATAAATGTGGCATATATGCGGCATATTATTTATCCCACGGTGAGATCAGCCTTCGTTTTATTCAACTAATGTGGTTAATCATATTGTATTTTTATTATAAAACCAATATTATTCAGTTTATTCGCCCATGTAGAGTTATTGTCACAGCTATTTCTGTTTGTTTTAGATTTAATTAGATTGTCCCTCTTTGTCAGAGAGCTCTGTCATTGGGCAAAAGAAGAAATACAGTATGGATCATGGAATGCTTGAAGTCTTTATCGGGAAAAACGTATAGTGAAGACACTGCAGGAAGCATACTGCTCACACGTGAACTCGGCAAACATGGATGGCATGTATAACATCCTCAATGACACTGCAGGGAGCAGATGACGACACACAGGTCGTGGACAACTTGTGAAGAAATATCAATACATGATAAAAGCATAACGATTCGACTCAAGAAACACACCATCTGAATATAATATTGAAAAGAACATTTAAAAAAAACTACAACACTAGAAAGACAGACATTCAGACAGACCAGACAGACAATGAAAACAAATTCGAGGCGTTAATGTAATTACAAGATGATATGACTCCAGATACACTAGCCAAACAAGGGAAATATATTCTCATCTCATCGCCACAAAGCAAGATTACCTTAAAACGGTGCAAGAAAATAGAGAACATATTCGGGCTAATAGAAGAAAGAAGAAAATTATAGCAAATTTAGATAGAAATAAAAAGCCTCAAATACAAAACAACCATTCGAGAGGAAAAACTTAGATTAGAGACGATAAGAAGCAGATTTCAATGAATACTTACAATATAATGGAGCATACACATTTGCAAGGTAAAATTACACATTCAAAGAAATCAGAACGTTGAAAGGAGAATTCAGACCATCATTAAATAATAGGAGTGGCAATAATTTACCAGAAAGTAAAGATATACAAGGAGGATGGACGGAATAACGTATCTTAAGATGAAGAATATTCTCTGCTATCTATCTTTGGTCCTGCTCCGTGGCGAATGGGTTACGTAAACAATTCATAATCCCGCATACCGCGCTCGAAACACAGCTGCGGGCGATTTGGAAGCAGACCGCTTTGCGCTGATTTTCAAACAATAAAAAGTATGAGTGCCGGTGGTTCAGAAAGCAATGACAAACTACTGAACTACTGCCAAGAAATCACAAACAGCCAAAAAAAAAATTATGGACTTGACTGCGACGCCCTTTAAGGGTTTGCAACTACCTTAACCTATCTCTGCGTGAGCCGCGATAGCACAGTCGCTAGACGCTCGCCTCTCGGCCCGGAGGTCATGGGTTATATCAGCTTTGACGCGGATCCCAATGATTATTAAATTTGCCCTGATCTCCCAGGTCCACCCAGCATAAATTGGGTACTAGGATATGTCTTGGGAAATAAAGATCACATGACCCCCGCCGAGTGCTGACTGGGCGTTACAAATATGGACCTAGCATCATATGACCAATGCGGTTAAGGTGTGAATAAAGGATCCTTTATTTTACTTACAAATATTTGTCAATGGAAGTGAGAAAAAGAATTCCTAATAGCTATATTTAGCCAATCCTCATGTGCGGAAGCAAATCATGGACCAATAAATAGCCAATCCTCATGTGCGGAAGCACATCACGGACCAATAGCATACTAGTGAAGAACTGTGTGGAGGCTGCGGATACGTGCTTCTATAGAAGGATGATGAGAAATTCGTGAAAGGGCAACAAGCTAGTACAGACAAAATCTGTATAGAGGTCAGCATGTATGGCCGAATGAATAAGAGCGCTCTCTCTTAAACTTCCGGTCTGCTGATACCAAGGTAACGGGTTCAACTCCTACATCGATCACTTGCACTAAAATGTGCACGTCTCGTTCTTGACTTGGGGACGTAAATTACAAGTAGCTCAAAAGTCGAAGTGGGTTCACCTGCTGGCGAGGTACATTGGTAATTGGGAAAGCTAATCTATATGCAATAATCAGCCCTGTGTCTAGACATAGCAGCACGCGTATGGACTATGCTTGAGTTCACAACGAGCGAACGTTTAAAAAATAACATCTTGAACGAAGTTAACTCATACAGAGAACTGGTTACACGCATCAGAAGAGGACACATTTTTTTTTTTGCACATCATGGAAGGGAAACGCTAAAGTACGTCGTGACAACAGAAAAATTGTAGGGGAGGAAAAGCAGGGGGAGGCCGAGAGAAAGATGCTGGACAGTTTAACATCATGGCGTGCAGGAACATCGGTATCAGAAATGATTGGCAGTACACAAGACAGAAGGCTGTGAACAGACATGATCAACAACGCCACACGAAGTACGGTAAATTATTTAACACAGAATCAGTTAACATAATCTCACAAACACAACACGGTGAGCGTTCGACTATAAATCTACATATAGTTAATCTAGATTCTTCCCACCAAGCAGACGAAGGATATTGCTTTTATTTAGAATGTAGTTCCCTCAATGGATGGAATACCCTAGGCCAGTGGTTCTCAACCGGTGGGGAATTCCCCCCCCCAGGGGGGAATTTTAGGGTTTCCAGGGGGAGGGGGGGGGGAAATAAGGCCATTTCAAGATCGCGTTAATACAAGAACCGATTACTTGATATTGTTTTTCCCTTCATACTTTACAGTTAAGTACGTCTCATCCTTCTAAAATTCATTTTATAAATTCAGTAGATCCACACATCATGTATTATGTGGATGTCTAGACTTGTTTTAGTATGTGCTATTAAACTTACCTTACATTTTTACGTATACTGTGTAGGGGTGGGGGGATTTTTAGATAGGAAATATGAAAGGGGGGAATGACGTTCTGAAAATACGGTGAAGGGGGCATGGGCCAAAAAAGGATGAGAACCACTGCCCTAGGCAGTGGTACCCAAATTTTTTCTGGCTTCCGTCCCCTTACCACTTTGTCTACATCCATTGATTCCCCGAAACATAACAATCACCTTTAGCCATATCTGACTTCGGCTTCGTGCGCATTAAACAAGAAGCCTTCATCAGGCATGTCATTCGGCGGGTTTTTGCCTCATCTGTTTGTTGAAGTAGTCTCATTTCAACGAGTTCACGCTGATGTCTTACAGTGCTTCTCTAATATTCTTCTCGCCTGCCGACCCGCTGGTCATGGATTACATCTTTATCGGGACGTACTTAATTTTTTTTAATTGACCTGGGCTGCCAGGTTGACCCCGCTAAAATGGGTACCAGAAAATTCTTTGGAGAGTAAACGCGGCCGGTGCGATACTGACCACATCAGACATAGAGTGACGATTGGTCTATACAAATATGGGCATAACACCATATGTCCTTGGCGCCTTAGGGCGTGTGAGAGGGTCTCTTGCTTACTGATACCTCTCCATGTTGGGGCCATTTCCTCTCACTTGTTGATGTCTATACCCTACATGGACAGGTCTCGCTTGCGCCTATCTCTGAATAGTAACTGTGGACGTCCAATATGTATGCTCCCGCTTGCCAGCTGTCCACGGGGATTGTCCTTTAGGACCACATGCACATACGCAAATACACATACAGACCTCTGACCTTCCTTTCAACTCAACGTGTGTGTGTATGTGTTGCATGTCGTTTTGCAGGACGTTATGATTAACCCCAATCCCTTGTTGATTTACTATGCAATTTCACGTTAGTAAGATGGCCAGTGCTTTTTGAACGAGATGTCAACGCTTAAGTACAACTGACCCATGCAGGAAATAAACTGCGTACCCTCAGCGCACAGGAAGTTTAAGCACCAGCGGGAGAGAGAGAGAGAGAGAGAGAGAGAGAGAGAGAGAGAGAGAGAGAGAGAGAGAGAGAGAGAGAGAGAGAGAGAGAGAGACTTACCAGCTGAGGTATTATCAGATAATTTACCTTCTTTTTCCCCAAGCAGAGGTTATTATCAAATGTCGTGTGTGGTCGTGCTTTTCTTAATTCTGCCATTTTCAACAGCGTGTTTCAGTTCCTGCGCTGACACCTTAGCGTGTAAGTTAAGTAAGGTGCTTGTCCTGTACATGACATCGCAGTCAACCCCAGCTTTTACTGGCTGTTCGTGATATTCTAGGCAAAGTTACGTTCAGTAGTTTGTCACTGCTGTCTAAACGGCCGATGCTCATACCACTTTAAAAATCACCGCAGAGCTATATGCGCTCAAATCACTGCAGCTGAGTTTTCTACTGCAAAATCAACACCCCCACTGACTCACCCCCCCTCTCTCTCTCTCTCTCTCTCTCTCTCTCTCTCTCTCTCTCTCTCTCTCTCTCTCTCTCTCTCTCTCGTATACGTAATATGCATTGTTTATGCTTACAAAATCTATTTGACAATGTTTTCTTTTCCCTATGTAAATGTAACATGCACATTTGATGAATGAAAGATGAGTGATCGAAAGGGCCGAATGTAAGACGGGCCTGCGTGCCCAATTTGTTACCCTTTTAAAATAAAGTTGGTTGGTTCGTTCATTCGTTCTCTCTCTCTCTCTCTCTCTCTCTCTCTCTCTCTCTCTCTCTCTCTCTCTCTCTCTCTCTCTCTCTAATCTTTCCCACCACCCACATAGGAGCCGGTAGCGCTGTCTTTTTGAGAACCGTCGGGCAAGACAGTGACAAGAAACAGAGTCATGAATGAAGGTAATTGGAGGGCTATTGGCGCGGCGCCGGATTACTCAAATCGTGTAAGTTAACAGACGAGAGATGGACCGCAAATGTTGGTTGTGTGGGCTACACTTAATGTTGTATATTTTGGGTGATGTCTGAGTTGTTATTACTATTAATAATAATACTACTACTATTGGACTTCTTCTCTTGGTCTCTTCTTCTTTTCGTTCATCCGGAGTGTTTTTTCAGATGTGATTGCGGTGTGTCTGTTATGCGCCCTTGGGCCGAAACCCGCGCCAACACATCGACTTTAGCGTGCTTTTTTGACCAGGTAGCATTCCTGGGAGACTCTCACTTTTGTGGTGCCATCTGCAACCATGCTGGCCAAGGTTGAACGGTCGAAGACAACGGTCATCCCTCAAAGGAAGGCAGGGACAGTCAATAGCATTTTCCGCCATCCAAGGTTGCTTCCATAGTTGCAGGGCCGACACATAACGCCCTGGATCAGGGCTCACCGAGGGAGATCGTCACGTCCTGCTCATGGCTGCTTTAAATCCTCACTTCAATATATTGGTCATTTCGTTTCCCCGGGTCATTCCCGCACAAACCAGACAGGTTTGCAGACGGCATCCACTCAGCGAGTTTTCGGACATGTGCTTGTCGTTGCGCCCATCAGAGCTTTTCCAGGCTCAACAGACATTCGGAAAACTACCCAGTCAGAGCTGTTCCGAACAAGAGCGGCATTCAGAAACTAGGTAGTCAGAGCTGTTCCTAGCACGAGAGACATTCGGACGAGACATTTCACTCGGACGTAATTGCGTAGTGTCAATTTTTAGTTTGCCACCCGTAGGACGACACTTCCGACTTCAGCGGGCATTTTTTAATGAGGTTAGCCATCCTCTGGTTTCGAGGCACGTTGGACTGTTGTGATGTCGCTAACATCTCAGCTGGTCAAGATAGAACGATGAACGACATCGTGGTCGGCCCTCAAGGGAAGGCAGGGGCAAACCATGAGCATTCCCTCGCTATCCAAGGAGGCTTCCATAATTGCAGAGCCGGCACATATTGCTCTGTGACTGGGCTCACCCGAGGAGTTGCCACGTCCTGCTCATGGCTGCCTTAGTTCCTCACTTCCATGTGTTGGGCAAATCGTTTGCCACTGATCGCTCAAGCACACACCAGGGACGGTCAGACTGCAAGCGACACCCACTCGGTAAGCTTTTGCTTTTGACTTCGGACCACGCAATAGGTTCGCTCGCCGTGCGTTCCATTTTGCGTCATTGAGACGTTCTTCCACTTTTGTCTACACTCTCTATGAGTTAGATACAGTTTTCGCAGCCATTTTCTTCGACTGGGGCACTTTTTTGACTTTTTGTACTCGCTCACGAGGTAGGCTACTTGTGCTGCCGGCTCAGCACCTTACCTTCGTGCAGCGATGAACGAGAAACGGCCTGATATCTCATATCCCCCAGATGAGAGCCTTCGAACTTGTATCAGACCTGAGCATGTAGCTTGCTCAGTATCACGCCTTTATTTTTCGAAAGGTGGGGATCGGCCCGGCTCTCAGGTCCGAGGGTTTGTGGCTTAGAGGCGTTCAGCCACAGCCCTCGACAGGGAGTCTTTAGTGTTTTGTCCGGACCAAGAACTTCTGCCTTCGTGCGCCTGATTTAAATTTTAGACTGCTATCCTCAGTCTCACCTGCAGAGCAGCAGGTTGTGTCTCTCTTAGTCTGGTCCCTATCCCATAAGCTGTCCAATATGTAGTTTTTCATCCATCAGCAAGCAAATGGGGTCGATGGGGCAAGCAAATGGGGTCGATGGGACACGCAAGCTCCCCCACTACGTCAAGGTGGAGACACATCGGGGGAGCTCTTGGTCTCATTACAACTGTTTATTTTGCGTTTATACTTTTTCTTTCCTTTCCTAACGATTTATTTCCTCTTCTTCTTCCTCTTCATTATCCTCCTCTTCTTCTTCTTCTTCCTCTTCTTCTTCTTCTTCTTCTTCTTCCTCCTCCTCCTCACCATAATGATAAGGATGATTCTCATCACCCTCATCATCATCACAACTTTATCATCAACATTCATCAACAACATCATCATTATTATCATTTTCTTTTTGTTCTTCTTCACGCTTTCTCAATCTATCATTTGCTTTAGTTAAGGATAAGAGAGAGAGAGAGAGAGAGAGAGAGAGAGAGAGAGAGAGAGAGAGAGAGAGAGAGAGAGAGAGAGAGAGAGAGAGCAGCACTCATAGAAGCAAAGAAAGGATGTGTTGATTAGAGGTCAAACTAAAGTAAGTTTCGTGAACTGTTAGAGGACGTCGCAAAACAACCTCAGCACTTTTCAGCTATTTATGATTTACTATTAATTACTTCTCTGCATTCCCTTTGTTCTTTTCCCCTCAATCTTGCCAGTTGTTACCAAGTTCTCCAGTTTATTTCGTCTTATAACGTAGAAAAAGAATGCTCTGGGTTAAAAGAAGGGGGGAGGGGGGAATAGTGTGGGTCACAACTTGTTATTTCTTCTAAACATTAGCCGATAACACTGTGGGACATTAAGGCTTTTTAAAAGCAGCAAAAAGATGAAGTGAAAGGGAAATTGGTTATGAAAAAAATAACGAAAAGTTATTTTAACAGTTCAGACAAACTTTTAACAATCAACGTATCAAATACCAATCGAATAGAGCTGCCCGAATTTTCCTGAGCTCTGGCGTAATGTCGAATATTATAGAAGCACCCACAATGGAAAGTGTATATGCGCACTGTTTTTTTTTTTTTTAATCGACGAGGAAAACCATTAGACTAAGAAAAGCGTATGCTATGACGTTTTTACAAAGACAAATAACAAATCTAGTAGGTGGAGGTGGAACCTACTGTGATTATGTGAAGTTCCAATTCCCGCCCCCCCCCCCCCCCCAAAAAAAAAAATTTCCAAATTCGGTCTCTTTAAACCTGCCTCCTCAGCTTTGGTTATTTTTGAACAGGACGATGACATTTTTATAGGTCTGTGTGCAGGAAGGAATAGCTGGACAGTCCTTACCTACCCCCGTAGCGAACGACGAGAGCTAGCATCAAACCCCTGTCATGCCATTGTTAGCACAACGTCCTAACCGCGACACAAATGCGCCGCTATGATTAACCAGTACAAATAATATCAGTTTCTTAGCAGCAAAGAATGAGTAAGCAAAGTAAAGGACTCATTTACACACCTTAAGGCACATTCTGCATTTGCTGCTAGGCCCATATTTGTATATGTGAATCTGCATTAGGTGGGTCACGTGGTTAGTATCAGACCAACCGCTTTTAACTTCCTGAGATATATCTGGGTACTCACTTTAGACTGGGTCGAACTAGGCGCCAGGTCAATTGTACAACATTCGAAACCGCCCCGGATGGGATCGAACGCATGGCCACCGGACCGACAGGCCAC
Source organism: Cepaea hortensis (assembly GCA_963921405.1). Classification (NCBI taxonomy): domain Eukaryota; kingdom Metazoa; phylum Mollusca; class Gastropoda; order Stylommatophora; family Helicidae; genus Cepaea; species Cepaea hortensis. The sequence continues at coordinate 32,017,721 of OY992894.1, read as the reverse complement.
TACACTGCCGCGGTTGCCAGCAAAGAATAAGGTCAGGTTTTCCTTAGAGGTCGTGGTGGTCGAAAGAAAAAGACTCCCCCCCCCCCCCCCAAACTTATGGTTCGCTGATGCCGAGGTAGACCCTATGCCGTCAATAGTTTGACTTCAAAGTTGATTTCTCGTTCAGAAAGCAATGGCAAACTACTGAAGGTACGCTTGCCTAGAACATCAACAACGCAACGTCCTGCACAGTACATGCCAAATGTAAAAGTATTTCTTATATTCAAAGTATCGGTCAAATGACGACAGCTTGGAGATCACTGTAGTCTATACTCCGCTTGAGGCTATGGAAATGTGTGCCTGGGAGAAGAATTAATAGCATTTACAGCCGACCGACGCCTGGGAAAACATCGTCACTGCACACGTAGACCACACACGTAAGAACGGACTACATCCTTGAGCCGATCCGTTCTTGTACGCAAGTGAAACAACGATATAGAACAGGGCTGGATTAAACATTAAGCAAATAATGCACGTGATTATAGCATCAAGGGAAAGCGGACACCATAGGAGTTATCCATTGCTGGATTTACCATGAGATCACGTGGTAGAAACCTGCAAACGATGCAGCTGAGCCAGGTTCTATAACAGTGGTTCTCAACCTTTTATGGCCATGGGTTCCCATAATAAATAAGTCCGGTGTGCAAATTTTGTGAACAATAAAATTGCATTTCACAAGTGTGTGTGTGTGTGCGCGCGCGCACGCGCGTGTGTGTATTATTTATATATATATATATATATATATATATATATATATATATATATATATATATATATCCATCCATCATGTGCCATGCCGGTAAGCGTGGGCGGTCATGTTCTGCCATCTCACTCGATCAACAGAGTCGTGGATCAGTTCCGTGTTTCTGTCTCGACCATGCCACAAGGCCAAGCCATCCAGATACTTGTTTCTAGGTCTTCCCCTTGGTCTGTTCCCCTCGATCTTACCAGTTGTCACCAAGTTCTCCAAATCATTTCTTCTCATAACATGCCCAAAAAATTGTGACTGTCTACGTCTAATGTCTCTGATCAGTTTACGATCTTCATTTGTTTCTTGAAGGACTTGTTCATTGGTCTTTCTGGCTGTCCATGGTATTCTTTGCATTTTCCTCAGAAACCACATTTCTACAGCCATCAGATGTTTTTCAGCCTGGCTGCTCATTGTCCAAGCTTCACATCCATATAAAAGTACAGGTTCTATGTAGCATCTCAACACTCTTTTTCTCGTTTCAATTGACATCTTTTTATTGGTCAGTATGTTTTTCATCTTGCTAAAGGCTACTTTTGCCATGGCGATTCTTGTTCTAATCTCTTCAAGGCATCTCCCATCAGATGTTATTACTGTTCCGAGGTAATTGTACCTATTCACTTGTTGAAGAATATTCCCATTTACTTGTATATTACACTGTGGTATTTCGTTCTTCTTAGTGACGACCATAATCTGTGTCTTTTTACAATTTAATTCTAACCCTTGTTGTTCACTGTGTGTAACAACCGCATCTACTAAATTTTGCAGGTCCTGTTCATTGTCTGCAATCAAGACTGTATCATCTGCATATCTAATGTTATTGATGCATCGTCCCCCAATGTTGATTCCTTCCATATTTTCAATATTTCTGGAAATATTTTCACTGTACAGGGAAAACAGATCTGGAGACATTACACATCCCTGTCTCACACCTCTCTTAATAGGCTGATATTGGCTTACTTGATTATCAACTCTTATGGCAGCTTGTTGTTTCCAATATATGTTTTTTACAAGTCTAAGGTCTTTCCCATCAATTTGTAGATCTTCAAGCATCCTTATCATGTTGACATGTCTCACTTTATCAAAAGCCTTTGTGTAGTCAATGAAGCAAAGGTGTAGATCTTTGTTTACTTCTATAGAACGTTCGATTACGGTTCTCAGTATATACACAGCATTTACTGTACCCTTGCCTACTACAAACCCACATTGTTCTTCTCCTATTTCAGGTTGTATTTTCCTCCTAACTCTTTGCATGATAATTCTTAGCAAAATCTTCGTGATGTGACTCATTATACTAATTGTTCGATGTTGATCACATTCCAAGGCTCCTGATTTCTTTGGGATTGCAATAAATACAGAATTACATAACTCATGAGGTATATTTCCAGTATCATATATTGTATTAAGCAGACTGGTAACTTTATCTATTCCATATTCTTCTAAAGCATTAATCATTTCTGTTGTGACGCTGTCTGGACCGGGGGTTTTGCCAGATTTCATATGATTAAGAGCATTCTGAACCTCCATCTTCAAAATTGCTGGCCCTTCATTGTTATTTTGAACAATATATTGTTCGTCTCTGCTATCGTCATAAAGGTTTTTCACGTAATCTGACCATACATGTAAAATCTTATCTTTTTCTATTATGACTCTTCCATCTTTTGTCTTTAGGCAGCCTGCTGATGTACGTGTTCTTTGATTAGTAATCTCCTGAATTCTTTTGTGCATTAGTTTCGCATTTTTACTGTTGTGTTGTTTTTCAATTTCTCTGCAATTTTTCTCAAGCCATGTTTCTTTAGCCTCCTTACATAAGGTTTTGACTTTTCTGTGAATTTCTTCATATTTGGCAGGATTATTTTTGTTCTGTCTTCTTGTTTCCATTAGTTGTAAAATTTCTTCAGTCATCCATGTCTTACGGCCAACTTTCTTTACTTTTGGAATAGTTTTTTCTGCTGCACAACTGATTGAATTCTTCAGCATTTCCCATTGATCATCTACATCTTGAAATAGGATCTCTAGATCAGACAATAAATCAAATTTGTTCTTTACTTCTATGTTAAAATTATCTTGTATTTCTTTGTCAGTTTTCAATTTGCACAAGTCATATTTAGGGTTTCCTGCTGTATACTTGACTTTCTTTAACTTTACCCTCAATGTGCCAGTAATTAATCTGTGATCACTGTAACAGTCTGCATTTGGAACTGTTTTTACAACTGTTAATGCATTTCGAAACCTTTTGCTTATCAGGATGTAATCTATCTGGTTTTTAATCCTGCTGTCTGGACTCCTCCATGTCCATAATCTTCTAGGATGTTGTTTAAACCAGGTGTTTCCTACAACCAATTCTTGTTCTTTTGCCCATTCTACAAGTCTGTAACCTCTTTCATTTCTCTCTCCCAAACCATGGTTGCCTACACTGTATCCATCGCTTTGCTTTCCTATTTTTGCGTTGAAATCACCCATTATGATATTTATTTCTGATTTTTTACAGTTCTTCAAAGCAGACTCCATGTCATTATAAAATTCCTCTATACTTTCTTCACTGCTTTCACTTGTTGGGGCATATACTTGAATTACATTTATTTTAAAAGGTCTTCCGTTTAATTTTACTAATAGAACTCTGTCTGACACAGCATGATATCCTTTGACAGAATTTGATGTTTGCTTATCTAATATAATGGCTACACCTCTTTGCTGTTCTTCTCCCCCCGAGTAAATAATCTTACAATCCTCTCCTGTCCTTATCCCTGCTCCTCTCCATCTCGTTTCCGATATTCCTAATATGTTAATCTTCTCTCTCTCCATTTCTTTTTTGATGTCCTCCAACTTTCCATCTGCATTCATTGTTCTAACATTCCAAGTTCCTACTTTCAATGATATTAATCTTTTGCACCTAGTAGCCTGTTGAGGGTCTGGAGTCACCTGGTGCGCATGACTATCCCTACCGGGCGAGGCTGCTCCTATGGAGCACCCATTTACGCCGTTTCTCTGATTATCGATAAGTGAACACAACATGATTTTCTTGGCATGTGTACAGAAGGTAGTTTGCCATTGCTTTCCTTCCCAGCAGTGACCATACTGGTCAGTGACCGTAGCCATTGTCTCCTCAAAAAAGGAGATCCTCTGCCTACCGTCGTGAAGGTGGAGACCATAACCTACAACTATCTGTCGGCTGCTCTCCATCTTCATCCACCACCTGCACCCATGGCTTCACGTAACCCTGATCGGGGGGCTAAACGGGTACTCCACCTTGCCCAAGGGTGTCCCGTAGGCTAGCGGAGGGAAGGAGGCGCCTTACTTCTCCTTTGATACCCCTACCCCGCTACCCATATATATATATATATATATATATATATATATATATATATATATATATATATATTCGCATATCCTTTACAGGACATCACTGTCAACAGCAACATCTTTCAGCTGTCTGTTGATTTCTTGGCAAGATTACGCTCAGTAGTTTGCCATTGCTTTCTGAGCGGCCGGCTCAGTTATCCCGCAAGTCACCAGCGGGGGGCGAACCGCTCCCAGTTCTCTCGTTGTAAATACGACTTTTCTGTCCCGTGCATACACGCATCTTGTCACAGTTACTTGTAAATACGACGGTGTTGCCCCATGCATACGCGGACATTGTCATAGTTAATTGTAAATACATAGACCAAAAAAGAATTTAACTTAGAACCAAGCTTAGAATATCCAGTTCTAACGTTAAGTCAGTACTATTGTATGGATCGGAAACATGAAGACCCACTAAACGTTTACTAATAAACTACAACATTCATTAACTGGCGCCCGCGCAACATAGAAGAGCTAAAATGGTATGGTAGAATCACCAATGTGGAGCTCATGGAGAGAATTAAATACTAGTGTAGTACGAGCTGAAGAAAAGACACAGGAGCTGGGTGGAGCAAACGTTGAGAAGACCTGGGTTAAGTCAAGTCTCAGCACATGGGACATTTCCATACGCGCTCGCTACCACATCTTCAAAAACCACCGAAGAGTACCAATACTAAAGGTACGAGTAGCCGTCTGATTATGTGTCGGTATGACCATTCCCCCAGAGTACTGAGTGTCGGCTAGACCTCTGGTCACTCCCGGATGCACCATTCTCTCCAGGTCATGAAGATTTATCTGTTCTACACAGTTCACATGGTCCGAACGGGCCATATCTGCCTTATCGTGGACCGATACCCCATCCCCCGGCCACCCAGCGGTGCAGACCCAGCCAATCTGTCCGGTTGCTCGTATCCAAACGCACCAGAATGCCCCGGGGAAAAGACCCAACTGCTCCTTATCTTTGATGTGTGAACTGAAGCATGCTATTCTACACGAGTCATCTCTGTATTCGCTGAGAAAACCTGAGAAGACTATAACTAGAGAGGCTTTTCTTCACCGCATATGACGGGAATAAGTTACATACAATGTTCTTCACTTTATAAAATGTAGTTCTTGTTTGTCGTATTCGTTTTCTTTTTTTTTTTTAAATCTCTCTGATACATCTACTATCTAATATTATCCAAATGCCTAGATGCTTGAATATTTGTATCAGCCCTAAATTAATAACACTGACTGTAGTTGTATATTTAGGTGCGATTCTTTTCCTTGGTACTACTTTTATATCTGTCTTTCTACTATTTAAGGCGAGGCCCATTGTTTCGCTTTCTACAACCACTGTATAGCACATCTTCTGTTGCTCCTTCTGACTTGTTGCTATCAAGGTGGTGTCATTAGCATAACGAAGTTAATTATAACCATCAACCGCGGCCTCTGGCATACTGTTTGTAGGTCTCCTTGTATGCTCACAGTATATTGAAAACAGATGAGATGACAGACAGAACACATCCTTGTCTCGCACTCTTCATTGTACACCGAATTGTTCCTACATTGTTGCTGACTCCTACAGCTGAATGTCTGCTGCTAACACGTGTTGTTTCTTTATTCGGAGATATGTTTTGTCAATATTTAATTGTCGTAGAAGTTTGATTATTTCCACAAGTTTCACATTATCAAATGTTTTTAAAGTCCACGAAGCATAAGTATAAATCTATTTTTACTTCTATAGTTGTTAATAATAGTTGAGTTGAGTTAAGAACCGAAATCACTACCCTCAGGACATTCCCATACGTGCTCCGTCCCCTCGTTCAACAGCCAGCGAAGAGCCATACTACTAATCGTTCCCACCGCTATCTGATTAAAAATTCTCCTGGTCTTCCCTCTCAGTTTTGAGATTCTTCCAGAACCCCTGCCGATCCCCCCACAATCTCATTCTTTCCATGTATGGGTTCTCAATCTGTTCCTCCGCCTTCTCCACCTGGTCCCACAAGCGCACGACCACCTCCACCTTGTCCATAGGAAAACTACCACCAAGAGGTGCATTCCCTGCTAGCCTATCAGCCTGTTCATTCCCCCGTACCCCCGCATGGCCAGGGCAAAATATCCATACAATTATCACAGTCTGTGACCTCTGAAGCAATGAGTGCCATTCCACACGAAACATTCCTTTCTCCACCTTGCTGCATACTCTTTGAATCCGTAATGAACACAACGTGTGTTGCAGTGGTCTGCTCTAGCCACTGGAATGCCGCTGTTACTGCCTCCACCTCCATTCTTATGCTGGAGGTCGTAGTCTCTTATGTCAGACTCTCCTTTTTCAAGTATCGTCCATTAGCCTTTGCAATAAAGCCCCAGCCACTACGTCTGTTTCTCACCACTGACCCATCGGTGTAGATGACTATGTCACCTTGATGTGTGTTGCTCTGGATCAGCTGTTGCACTTCAAACTCAGTGCGGCCCGCTGCCCATTCTCTGCACTCCCGACCAACTGTTATTATTACACTGTGCCAGTCTGTGATGTCTTCCGGACCTTCAACCCACTCTCTTTCACGATTGATGGTCTCTAGATCACACACCTGACGTATAGAAAGGTCCGCCTGTGCCATCCAGGTCCTGCCTCGTCTTAGTCTATGACCCTTGACCATATCCATTGCTGCATGCAGGGGGTGATCCCTATCTGCGGCAACTCTCAGGTACCATTTGGCCTGAAGGACCATATGCTTATCCGTCATTGTTGGTAGCGCCAAGATATGCCTCATGCATATAATTGGTGTGTCCTTTGTGCACCCCAGGATTCACCGCATGGCAACATTCTGTATGCACTCCAGCCTTTCAAGATGACTCTTTGATACTGTCAGCAGCCCCAAACCATACTCAGTGACAGAAATTATTAACTGCTGAAAGAGCCTGTACAGCATCCGCTGATCTACCCCGGTTGCTGCCATAGCCCTCAATGCATTAAGTCCCCTACCAGCCTTCACCATCAAGGCCTCCACATGATCCTTAAAAGACAAACACCTGTCAAAGGTGATGCCCAAGTACTTCAATTTACTCTCTCGACTAAGAGGACATCCATTCAACATAATACCCGGCACATATGCCTTCACGATCCGGTTATCCAGGGAATACCACACAACCGATGCCTTTTCTGGGTGTATAATGGCCCCTGTGTCCCTGCACCACTCCGCTACCCTTTTTACTGCCAACTGTAAGTCTTTCGCCAAACTGGCCCTGTCTCTGCCCTGTTTGTACACCAGCACATCAACTGCAAATGTCAAGATTCTACCACACCTGGTGTCTCAATAGCTGCGATGTTTCTGGTGTAGATATTAAAGAGCACTACGGACAAGGCAGATCCCTGCGGCAACCCAGGTGTAACAGTACAGCCCTCAGAAGTCCAGGAACCCATGCGCAGTGCAATCTTACGCTTATAAAGGACTGTCTAACAAGGCAAGGGCAGACCTCCATGTCCAACAGTGTGTGTATTAACCGATCATACCTGACCCTGTTATACGCATCCTCCAGGTCAAGAGTTACCGCCACTGTCTTCTGTTTATCCTGGAAGCCCTCGTAGACATCAAATGCAAAAGTCGCAGCACTGGCCCAGTTGTTTATAATAGTGGCCTGAGAATGTTTACGGCGCTGTCTGTGACTTTCCCTCTGGAAATCCCACTGTTTATCACTAGTTTGTGGTTTAATGTTGTTTTCCACCCTTTTTATAATTATTCAGAGAAACAAATTATTTAAGGCGCTGAAACTTTCTCTTCTATTTTTTTTTTTAATTTTTCTTTTTTAATGTTGCATATCCCTTGAAGGACGTTGCCGTCAACAATAGCATTTTTCAGCTGCTGTTGATGTACTAGGCAAGTTTTTATGTTCAGTTTGGCACACTACTGAGCATAATCTTGCCAAGAAATCAACAATCAGCTGAAAGATGCTGATGTTGACAGCGATGTCCTGTAAAGGATATGCAAACATTTTATTATTAGTTTGCCATTGCTTTCTGAACGACCGGCTCCCATACCAACACTTTATAACACAACACGACACGGTCTGCTGCACAAATCGGTCGCGGCTGCGTTTCGAAGGTCTGGCAAGCGGCTCACGAACCACGATCGCAAGCCTTTGGCCACGGAGACCGGCGACGGTGTAATGGGTTCGCTGCACACGCCGCTCTGTTGGACTTGAATGTTGATTTCTCGTTCAGAAACTAATGGCAACCTAGTGAATGTAAATTGCCAAGTGAATCACAAACAGCCAATAGGAGATAGGGTTATTGCAACGTCCGCAAATGGCGTGCAATTTTATAGCTGCATCAAATGATTCATAAGACTTTTTGTGCGAAGATCTTCACGTGCTAAAGCAACTGGATTTTATTTTTAGAGCTATAAATATGGATTTTAACAGGTCATTAGGAATGTACCCATTGTTATAGATATCATTTGAAATATTTCGATGTCAAAATTTCTCACAGCCTCAGTTTCATCAAACGTAATGTTGTCTATTTCACGTGTCTTTTCTTTCTTCTTGCTCTCGTGTCTTTCCTTTCTTCGTGCAATGTTGGACTTCTGCCATAAACTCTGAGGTTTGCCATGGAGTTTCACTAATAGCACTCATCCCATAATGTCCAAAACCGTTAACTATTTTTGCACTCTGTTGAACCCAAATTATGCCAGAACCTCGTTTGTATCCCCCTCCCCCCGAGTCAATACTGCAATTGTGTGTTTATCCACATATTCTCTCACCCCAACTTTCCCCCCGTACCAGGCCTTCGCATCTGATTTATCCCTAATGCACTAACCTTCATTCTATTCGTTTCATGCTTGAAGTTTTCCCATTTTCCACTTTGTATAAGTGTTCTGATATTTCATGCACAAATGTTTAAATTATTTTCAACATTTAATGTGCACAGACATGTTAAGATGAAACCCCGCCATGATACAACACAGAACATTCGAACTGGCCCGGTTTAGGTCTATACTGGAATGTTTCATGCAGAGGATGCAGGCATTTTTTTTTTTTTTGCGTTCCCTCGCTTTGCACTCAAGCGTAGTCAATACACACGCGACTACTTCTAGTGCACTGGACTGATTTTTGCGTGTGGAATAACTTTCCCTATTACCAGTGTCCTTCGCTATCAGAAGAGCCCACCCTGGCTTCAGGGGTATTTGTAATTTACGTCTCCAAGTCAAGGACGAGATGTCAATATTTTAGTCCAACTGACCGATGTAGGGGTTGAAACCGCTAACCCGTATCAGCACACCGGATGTGTAAGAACCAGCGTTCTTTTCAATTCGGTCAAGCTGATCTTCGATTTAGGTCAAGAGTCTCCAACCCTGTGTCCATGGGGGAACAACCCAAGTGGTAGAGGACGGCAAAAGTCAAAAGTGCAGCAAATACAGTTCAGGGAACCGACTATCCAACGGAATAAGTAGACAACTCTTCATCCATGCGAAACAGAACTCTTATCTGTTCCGACAGTCGGAAATCTCTGTCAAAAGTGTAAGTCACAAACAAACCACGTGGGTGTGGAAGGCAACTGAAAACAATCCCATTATCTCCCCATAAATAAATTAATGAGTATGTCATAGATTGGAATGAGGAAGCGACAAGTTTATAAACTTCGTTAAGCTTTCAACTTAGCAACCTAACATGACCCTAGGAAACGAAAAAAATTGACAATTATTGTAAAAGTAATAAAACCTTATTGTGAAGGCTATGACAAGTTATGTAAACGTTATGACAATTATTGTAAATGTTACAGTAAGAGTTATGAAAGATACTGTCAAAGTTATGAAACGCTATAGTAAATGTTGTTGTAACTAGTAAGGTAAACATGCTGTAAACGTTATAAAAACCCAATGTGCCGTATAACAATTATTATATACAGCTGGTCATAACAGTCTGTGTGCCTTGGCGACATGTCAACAATTACTACAGTTACCCACAACAGAATGTGTATGATACGTACATCTCGTATGTCTATGTGGAAGACTAGGAGACACAGCTAGATGTATGATTATAGACACTCATAGAGCTAGATGAATGGTGGAGTGACAAATTCAAACATCCTCTTGACATGACAACACACAGCTTTGTGCATACAGGCATGGGCAGATGGCAGTATATGAAATGATATGCCGTACTACTGTGACAGGGTTTTGGGAGTAGGTATGATTGTCAAGCTAAAGGAAAGGCACTTGATGATAATGATGGTCATGATCACGATGAGGATGATGATGAGAGATGTGATATAGATTTGTTGAGCTTGATGATAACAGGGAAATAGTTATTGTAGATGTTGGTGATGATAATAATTATGATGATGGAGATGATGTTGATGATGCTGATGCTGATGATGATGATGATGATTATGATGATGATGATGAAGATGGTGATGATGATAATGATGATGATGATGATGATGATGATGATGATGATGATGATGATGATGATGATGAGACACTCTATATGAAACCCACTTGTTGAAGATATTGCTGATTACGAATACAATGGTAGTAATAATGATAATAACAATGATGATAACGATAGTACTGATGATAATTATTAAGACGACGATAATGATTACGCTGATGATGATTAATGACGACACCGGCAGCAATGATGGTGGTGGTCAATCACAACATATGAAACCCATTTGACGTTAAAATAATGATGCTGGTGATGGTTGTAATAATGATGATGGTGGTGGTGGTAACAATCATGATGATTATGAGGATAGTAATGATAATTATAATAATGATAAGGATGATCATGCAAATTATGATGACGACGACGACAATGACCATGAAACACAGCACGTGAGAAACATTTCACTCTTCAGAAGAAATGCCCATAAAGAACAGCAGCGACAAACATAACCAACGTTCATATTCAACGAACTATGTATATTTACCTGGCTGATCCTATTGTACCCATACTGCTTGAACCGTTCGTCGTACAAGGGCAGCGATGTCCTGGCGATGTAAAACGGCTCCCAAATACTCTTTCGTTCCACCGTGTATCCGACAGCAAGAGGACCTTCAGAACTCAACGCTCTCCAGGCATCATAGTTTGTAGGACGTTGGCACTGCTGGCAAAGCTCCCAATAGAAAGGCCTCAAATGCCCAATCAACCATAGCTGCAACAGTTCCCTTTTATGCCTGGGGACTGTTTCCGAATCTTGAATCTCAAATGCTGGTACGACAAAAGCTGACAGCGACTGTTTCATGTTATGAGATGGGTCCGTATTACTAGTATTCAAATTATGAACTAAAGTTGGATTTGAGGCCATAAACTTTTGGAATTCCGCTCGAAGATTTTCAGACGGCAAGAGGTCTATGTCGATCATGAATATATATGGCGTCTGGGCGTAATTAATGGCCAGGTTTCTTAGTAAGTTGTTTGGGTAATCCAAATCTTGTTTTGCATAATTCGAGTCATCTAATGTTGTATGATTCGTGCTGTGTGTCTGCTTATGATCGTGACACGACAATTTAAGATATGCCAAACTGTCCAGGTGTTTCGGAGCGCGACTTATGGGGTACACTAAATGAAAGCTGACGTGGCGAAAGATGTGATCGTAACAGAAGTGAAAATGAACTAGACTAGATATGGTGTTGATAAAGTCGTCGTCATATGTAAATACAGACACAGAAATAGGCCCGTTCCAGCGTTCACTAAGTTCGGCCAGATTATGCAGGCGACCAGAAGAGCTCTGAGTGACGATGCTGACGTCATATTCACCCCGGCCTAGAATCACGTGTTCGGATGATAAAAAGTTATCCAATACATAATACGTCCCACTTTTATCAAAGCGGTGAGAATTTTTAATCCTCTCTTCCATCTCAGATATAACGTTCTTGAACATCCTTCCCTGCAGTTGTCTGCCTACAGAGTTACTTTCCTTCAATCTGGCCTCTTTTTCCTCCAGCCGCGATAGCAAGGCAATGTGAAGGATTTGCAGAAACACGATGACTAACACAAGAGAGACCAAGAAAGGCCAAAAGCGCATCCTGTGAACAGGAAATATCCTCCACAACGCTTTCACTTGGTTCAGCATGGTGGCTCTTTTTAAAGTACAAAGCTATATGTCCTGCTCATGTCAAGGACGTCTAGTTACCATGGCAACATATCCGTTGCTCTCTCTACGTCAACGTTTGAAACACATTATGTGGTTTACCGTGCTGCCAAACGCATCACATCTGTGGGATTATATCGCTTAATCCCTTGACAATAAACGATGTCTCACTACATGTCACTTGAGCATCTAATGGTATGCAGCCATAGAGTGTCCTATCATCTGCAAATGTATTTAGAACAAAAAAGCTGCATTAATGTCATGCATTTTCAAAAAGGCTTGTAATGAGTATAATAAAATACAAAGAAATTTCTATGAGACTAAATCAGAGAAAATTACGGCGTGAAACATCACAAGACATATACATTTGTACGACTTTATACCTAATCACCCAGCATCATCTCTCCTCTCTTATGATCTAACCAATCACTTTGCATGATCTCTCCGCTTTTTCCCACTTCTAGTTTTTTTTACCCAAAGCAGCGTGAAATACCCCCATCAGCAGATTATTTCGGTCAATAAAAAAGTGAACAGCCACAGGATTGCCAGAGAGAAGGATCAAGCTTAAGGATAGGCAGTAATGTTTATTACCTGACAAACTCCATAAATAAACTAGTGTCTCATATCGAGCTTGCTGCTTTCTTTTTCATTGCGCGTCGTGTTTATTGAATACAGTGGTAAAATATGTAGTCTTTGCAGATTCGTTTGATTATAAAGTGTTTGTGCTCATTATTTTAGATTACCGAATATTTTAAATAAATAAGACAAAACGGGATTATCACCATTACCGTCATAATCAACACCAATATACTACTTAAGTTGTCAGTTTCCTAGTAGACAATTATCTCCCAGCTAGTACAGATTTCAAACTAATATCACCCGCAAAATATAACATATACAAGACAAACTTCATCGACAAAAATAATAATAACAACAACAACAACAACAACAACAACAATAATAATAATAATAATAATAATAATAATAATAATAATAATAATAATAATATACTGACGCACATTAAAAACGCACCACCTGTATAATCTAGAACAGTGTGTGAAATGTAAATTTAAGTGTTTTCAAGTTTACATATTTGGAGTCGTTATGGATGTTCCTATGAATCTACATTTGATTGTTATGAAATTCATTGCATTCTGTGGGGTATGGTAAGGTAGACAACTAAAAGTGCAACCAATAAAAACAAAATGTTTTCATACTATCCTCAGTATCTGCTATGCCCACAGTGTGCTTGCAAACAAGCTTGGCAGGGGCTCCGCATGGAACACACACAAGTCTCTGGAGGGAATTCCGGCGAATCAAGTCCCATTTATGTGTAGCTTCGGTCTGTTGCAGATTAGCTGCAATATTTTGCCTGTAGACTCTGTGTCCAAGCTCGTCCCAGAGATTTTCTATAGGGGACATGTCGGGTACTAGGGCAGACCAATCAATCGTCACGATGTTCTGTTACTGTAGAAATTGCCTCGTAATGCATGCGGTGTGCGCACGTGCGTTATCCTGCTGGGGAAGCTGCAAGTCTGGATAATTTGTGAACGCAGGAGCAACCAATGCATCCAGAACCTCATCGCGATATGTCACAGCATTAAGATTTCCACGGAAGACGTGAAGAGACAAGCGATGGTGAAAACTGAATCCTACCCAAATGTAAATACTGCCACCTCCAAATTGGTTGTGCTGACGAACACAGCAATTTGCAAAGCGCTTTCCACACCGTCGCCAAATCCACATACGTCCGTCAGCAAAGGATAGGTTGAATCTGCTCTAGTCTGTGAATAGGACAGCATTCCACTGCAGTCTAGTCCATCTGACATGTTGCTGCTGATGATGTCTGTAAGTCAAGTCTGGCCCAACGTAAGGTTGTCTTGCAGTAAGGCCTGTATCTCTGAATCGTCCTATGACTGTCATTCGAGAGACTTGCCCACGTATACCCACTATTGCTGTTGCTGTTTGACTTGCCGGGATACAACGATTCCTTAGGTGACTCAGTACAATTTGACGATCTTGCGTAGGGGTAGTAACTCGTGGCTGGCCACTCCAACGTCTATCCCGGGCACTGCCAGTAGTTCCGTGACGTTCATTGAGACGTACTGTGGTGACAATTCAGCCTTCTGGCAATGGCCCGCGTGCTCATTCCGGTCTTCAGCGTACCAATGGCTCGTTAGCGGTCTTTTTCAGATAGCTATGGCATTTCAAGCACATATACTGGGTGTTTTGTCTCAACGGCCTTTTTAATCAAAGTATACTGCCAAAGCCGGTCTCCGTGGCAAAGTAATTATGGACGCGGTTTGTAATCCCGTTTACCCGCGTTCGAAACACAGCTACGACCGATTTGGCAGCAGACCACGTCACGCTGGGCTTTAACGTGTTGTTAAGTGAGCCGGTCGTTCAGAAAGCAATAGCAAACTACTCAACATAAAACTTGCCAAGACATTAATAACAGCAGTAAAATGCTGGTGTTGACAGCGATGTCCTCTAAATAGGATATGCAAATCAACAAATATATATTGCCTCAACGCGTACACATTTTCAGGGTCATAGCTCTTGGATAACGCGTTGCACGTGTAACTGTCATTGTTTTATGTAGTCTGTACACAAACCCATGGGTTGAATCATGCACTTTCCATTCCAGCAACCAGTCACTCTCTAACTCATGACAAACAGGAGGAAAATCCATCCCACACCTTTTTTTCCTCCATCTGCTCTGCTCCAGTATATAAAATAGTGGCGCGTTCTTAATGTGCTTCAGTAAAATAACCACCACCCTGGGAACTGAATCTGGACAATGAAACACCTGAAACGCATTGGGTTGAGAAACATGACCAACCTTGACCTAATCCCAGCCTGTACGTAAGTGATGTGCCGCTCGACAAACGTGAAGCTTCTGTAACAGTCTCGCACACCCCGCTGCTGTCTGAGCTTGTCAAGGGAAAGGTGAGCTCCACTACACAACCCCCGCGAAGAAGATACTTTGGTAACGTGTCAGGTAAAAAAAAACCTCTACGTCAACCTCACTCCGAAAGATGGAAGCCCTTTTATGGACTCAGAAGATCTGAACACCATTACATAGGGCGTCGGCGTTAGCACGGAGTTTTCTAGAGGATTCACAACCAACCACCCAAAATAACAACAACAATTTAGAAACTGTAAACTCCGTGATATTCTCTTGTTTTCTAGAGTCACGTCTCTAAACCATGGTCCATTTAAACAAATGATGGTGACGACGTTAATGATGATGATGACCACCATCATCATACATACCAACAGTAAAGACTAATGTCCTAACGTATAAGAAATTGTGACTGTTGACCTATATTGTCCATCACCGAACAACACACGTGGGATAACCGTGTCCAGTATCTCATAGGCCGCCTCTACTTTCCCCACAATTCTAGCGGCTATTTTATAAGACTGGGTCGATCCCAGAGGCATACTGGTCAGAGAAACTTAATTCTGGTCACTACACCGATTCCGACACGGGATCATTCTTCTGAGAGGCAAGTATATTAGCTCTTATACCATTGTTTTTCGCATATCCTTTACAGGACATCGCTGTCAACACCAGCATTTTACCGCTGTTGTTGATTTCTTGGCAAGATTACGCTCAGTAGTTTGCCATTGCTTTCTGAGTGGCCGGCTCACTTATCCTGTATGTCACCTACACGCTACCAATTCTCGCGCGCTGCGTTACCCTACTTGGATAATAAACGGGATTACGGAGAAAGTCGTTTAACGCCTAGGCCAGGGAGACGGCCTTATACCACTAAAGCTCAATAATAATAATAATAATAATAATAATAATAATAATAATAATAATTATTATTATTATTTTATTATAACAGTAAGTAAACCCTGGCCGAGGAGTTAGCGACTTTCTCCGTAATCCCGTATACTCTTGTGAGTAATGTGACGACGACGAGAATCGGTAGCGGTTCTCGCCGCGTCGGTAACTTACGGGGTTTGTGAGCCGGTCGCTCAGAAAGCAATGGCAAACTACTGAGCGTAATCTTGCCAAGAAATCAACAATCAGCCGAAAGATGCTGATGTTGACAGCGATGTGAGCCGGTCGCTCAGAAAGCAATGGCAAACTACTGAGCGTAATCTTGCCAAGAAATCAACAATCAGCTGAAAGATGCTGATGTTGACAGCGATGCCCTGTAAAGGATATGCAAAAAAAGGACCTTTTACACATTCACACATCTTAAAGCGCACTTAGCCTATGGTGCTTGACCCATATTTGTATAGCCAAGCTGCACTCGGTGAGTGATGTGGTCAATGTCACGCCGGCCGCCTTTATTTCCCAAGTCTTTTCCTGGTATCCATTTAAGGCTGGGTTATCCTGGGAGTCCAGGCCCATTTTAACAATCCGGCCCTTGCTAGTTCGAACCCATGACAACTGAGACGGCAGGCTAGCATCTAGCCACCACGCTACTGCTCCTCTCAATAATAATAATAATAATAATAATAATAATAATAATAATAATAATAATAATAATAATAATAATTAATAGCAATAATAAACATTAATAGTATGAAAAGCATCCATACTATTAAGAACAACTTACTTTGAAATACCCGAAGGTATGTACATCCCTAAAGCATTAGTAACACATCCACAACTCCTAGCTACAAAAATCATAAGAATGTTATCATGTAATCTTCTACTAAAATCTTATTATAAAATAACTCCTACAGCCTAGTATCCCCGCTTAACACTTTCATGTCTACATAACTGGCACACAAAAATAAACACGCTTCCCTACGACATCGTTAACTCCAGAATAATCATAACAAACTCTTACATTGGGTAGTTTCTCCACAGATACGACAAAGAGCGCACTCATACACCACAAATATATGCAACTTTCAAGACATCATCTACTCCAGCCGTACCCCAACCCTTCACTTTTGACACATCTCCCTCGGTGCTACGCTTTCCGCACACGCTCGTCAGCTCGCGAACTCGTTCATTTACTGACTCACTCGCCTACTTTGCATTCTACAGCCGGCATAATACCGACCGAGCGGAGGCCGATCGCTCGCTGATTCATCACATCTGATTGGACTTCTCGGTGAATTATGATGACAATAAATGTATCTTTTCATAATATGATCCTCCGCTCCGTTTAGCCAGCGCCATCAATTATTAATTCCTTGGAAATGCAATTAATAAGCTTTGGCATTGAATAGTTTAGTAAAAGTAAAGTACAGACCCTGTTACAATTGGTCATTCAGTGCTAGACCCTTACTTGTAGAGACCAACCGGCACTCGGTGGCTGATGCGGTTAGTATCGTGGTGGCCATCTCTACTTCCCAAGACATTGCTGATAGCCATTATAGGCTGGGAAATCATGCGTAGTCCATACAAGTGCTACTATTTCTAGTGCCCTGGATTGATGTTTGCGTGTGGATTAACTTTCCCCATTACCAGCGTCCCTCGCATCAGGCTAACCCGTTCCGACTTCTGAAGTACTTGTAATTTACATCCCCAAGTCAGAGACGGCCGACGGGCGAAGGTCTTACAGGCGCGATTCGTAATCCCGCTTACCTGCGTTCGAAACATAGGTGCGACCGATTTGGCAGCAGACAGCGTTGCACTGGGTTTTAAGTAATTAGTATGGGAGCCGGTCGCTCTAAAAGCAATGGCAAACTACTGAACGTAAACTTGCCAAGACATCAACAACAGCAGTAAGTAAAATGCTGGTGTTGACAACGGTGTCCTGTAAAAAGGCTATGCCAAAACAAACAGACACACAAAAGACTTAGGGGTGAGAAGTGAACATTTTAATCCATCTGTCCTCGGCATCACCACATTGGAAGTTTAAGAGAGAGAGAGAGAGAGCGCTTTTATCCTTTCGGCCGTGCTGACCGCTGGTAAATATTTAAAAATGTGAATCCGCCCAGCTACGGATCGAACCCATGAGCACAAAGTCAGCAGGCGAATGTCTAGCCCCTAGCGACTCTCTTTCAAATAATTTACATGAGTTAAATTATTTGTCTTGGTCTAGTAGCAGTGTGAGCTGTCAGTTCCTTCTCTCCCAGCCTGTTTTTGTACTATTTTACCAGTATACTTCCGGTCTCTGTGGCGAAGAGGTTACGGGCACAATTCGTAATCCCACACACTGTGTTCGAAGCACAGCTGCGGGTGAGTGCCGGTCGATCAGAAAGCAATGGCAAACTACTGAACGTAAATTTTCCTAGAAATCACACATAGCCAAAAAATGATGGGATTGACTGTGACGTCCTGTACCGGATATGCAACTAATTTTTAACATTCATGCGTTGCAAACATATTACTAATTAAGCGTGTGATGTACTAAAGAAGCCAGCAGGCTTAGATACATTTAGTGGCAGTGGAAATGTGGTTTTTGAAGAAAATACAAAGAATACCCTGGACAGATAGACACACGAATGAGAAAGTCCTAAAGGAAACAAATGAAATCCGTAAACTGTTTTAGACAAATTAGACTTAGACAGTCACGATTTTTCTCGGGCACGTTATGAGAAATAAACTTGAAAACTTAGCAACAACTGAAACAAATTAATGTGAAAGTAGTCAGAGGAAGGAAGAGAGGAAAATACTCGGATGATTTGGCCGCAAGGAACAATCGGGACAAGAACACATGCCTGATATTTTTTTTTTAATTTTAAAGTCTTAAAAGGAGAGAGGATCGACGTCATTGCACTTATTTTATCCCATCTGGCTCGGTCTATTTCCGCAAGACGGCCTGCCGAAAGTGTCGCTCAAAGCATGAACTCCGTAGCTCCAGTGACGATCCCCAGGAGTCTCCGAGAAAATTGTACTCTTGAACCGAAAGACATAGCCGGAATGGAGCCCACAACCGTCGGATCGGGAGGCAAACGGCTTGACCACTTCGCCACGGACTTCTATCGCACAGACGGACTATTCACATACACGCAGGTCAAGAGTAGCATCGCTCAGCGTGCCCCCTCGGTAACCGCTGTTGATCCAAGACTGGTGATCGTGCGAGATGGCTACCATGACCGCCAACGCTTATCGGCATGGCACACGATGGTGATAATGTATTTTATCACGTTTATATCAAATCCGGTCTCTGGCTTATTTTAACTCCTTCTGTCGCAGATAGCTGAAAAACATCTGATGGCTGTAGAAATGTGATTTCTGAGGAGAATGCAATGAATACCATGGACAGACAGAAATACCAATGAACAAGTCCTACAAGAAACAAATGAAGATCGTAAACTAATTACAGTCATTAGGGGTAGACAGTCAAAATTTCATGGGCATGTTATGAGAAGAAATGACTTGGAGAACTTGGTGACAACTGAATAGATCGAAGGGAAGAGACCAAGGGGGAGAATGAGAATTAAATACCTGGATGGCTTGGCCACGTGGCATGGTCGAGTCAGGAACACGGAGCTGATCCACGACTCTGGTGATCGAGTGAGATGGCAAAACATGACCTCTCACGCTTATCGGCATGGCACATGATGGATGGATGGTCGCAGATAGTTGTTATTTTAATAACACAAGAAGCCTTAATAGTTTGACCCCATTGTGTGATAGGCGTATCATTTGAGATCTTCGTGAAGAGATTTATTCCTCTAATTGATTCAGTGCCAAAGGCTAATATATCGTCAAACGTGACCTTCCATTTGGGCAGAAAGACGATATATCGCCATAATAGGATCACTGTGTTATTTGGTTTGTTTCTTAGTTAGTTGCATATCCTTTACAGGACGTCACAGTCAACACCAGTATGTGTTGGCTGTTTGTGGTCTCTTGGCAAGTTTACGTTCTATAGTTTGCCATTTCTTTCTGAACGACCAGCACTCATATCATTGTACGAAACCCAAAGCAAGGCGGTCTGCTGCCAAATCACCCGCAGCTGTGTTTTGAACGCGGTATGCGGAACTACGAATGGCGTCCGTAACCCTCTTCACTATAAAACGTTTCCTGGTATCCTCCGCAATTTCAGAGCTCGGTGAACGGAAATTTACATTACAATACTTTTTTCATTTGAATAACGAAGACACAAACAATAGATTGCACGATTTATTGCCTTGTATATTTAGCTGCATCTCGTCAGGTACATAACTGCAAAAATCACACAACTTAAAGTAAATTAACTAGATAAATCCTTCAAGTTGAAACATACACATATTCGCACAGTAATGTCAATTGTCTACCACGGTAATTTTTTGTCATTTGATTGTGTACCATATTCAGTCACACCCTACGTTTTGTCTGGCACTGATTCGGTTAAAACAGGGGCGGGGAACCTTTTTTTTCTGCCAAGGGCCATTTGGATATTTATAACATCGTTCGCAGGCCAAACATAATTATCAACTTAAACTGCTGAATTTGGTCATACATTTAATTAACTCAGTCCTAATGTGGCGGCTGGAACGACTTCTCTTTAGTGAAGCGTGTGATGTTAGCTGGTATCGACGATGTTGCTACTAGATTTATTGATGACTGTTTATTAAGCTCCTATATTTATTGAATTTCGAGTCCCACCTGTCTCTACCTTAGCAGGGCCAGGCCAGAGATTATGCGGCCCAGGGGACGGACGTTTCCACGCCACAGACTTTACGAAACAGGTATACGGTGTAGTAACTACCGTTACGCATAGGGTAGAAAGCGTAGACCAGTGTTGTGTGCTACGTGGAACACTGTACCTCGCTGCGGGCACCAGCTGGACTTTGCTGGTTTTACGTACCAAATGAGAAAAATCATTATTACAAGAGGAAGTATTTTCACCTCTCAATACATGCTTGGGCTACTCTGTGGTGTAAAGCTAGGGGCGTTATGATGAACCACAGGTTTAATTTCTACGCAATTTTACGTTCAGTTTGTTTTCTGACCGAGAAGTCAACGTTTAAGTCCATCTGAATGCTGGTGTAGGGATTAAACGCTCTGACACGCCATCAGCGCATCGGAAGTTTAAGAACAAGTGCTCTTATCCTGTCGGCCATATCGAGTGCTACTCTGTAATGAAACCTGAGCAATTACACAATATACGGAAATTAGGCTCATCAACACACCTGTCATACAAGTAC
The DNA here is from genome assembly GCA_963921405.1 of Cepaea hortensis. Lineage (NCBI taxonomy): Eukaryota > Metazoa > Mollusca > Gastropoda > Stylommatophora > Helicidae > Cepaea > Cepaea hortensis. The sequence continues at coordinate 31,996,455 of OY992894.1, read as the reverse complement.
TACCTAGGAGGTTAGGAAATGTCACCAACTCACACAAAATCGTTTTCATGGAACAGCTATACAGGATATCTCTCTCTCTCTCTCTCTCTCTCTCTCTCTCTCTCTCTCTCTCTCTCTCTCTATATATATATATATATATATATATATATATATATATATATATATATATATATATATATATATATATATATATATATATATATAACTTACTCACTTATCAAAGATACAAGCATCATAACACTGTACAAGAACAATGGCGATCGGAGCGACTGCAACAACTATAGGGGTATCTCACTTCTGTGTATTGTTGGAAAAGTATTTGCCAGAATTGTTCTGCGCAGACTTCAAGTCCTAGGAGATCAAGTCTACCCCGAATCACAGTGTGGCTTTCGACAGAACCGGTCTACCACTGATATGATATTCTCATTGCGACAAATGCAAGAAAAATGCCGTGAACAGAATCAACCACTGTTTATTGCCTTCATCGACCTCACAAAGGCATTTGATTTGGTCAGTCGTGAGGGTCTGTTCAAGGCACTAAAGAAGATTGGCTGCCCACCAACTCTTCTGTCCATTGTGGAATCGTTCCACACAGGCATGAAGGGTATAATCAAGTTTGATGGTGCAACTTCTGAAGAATTTGAAATCAAGAGTGGAGTTAAGCAAGGTTGTGTACTAGCTCCCACCCTCTTTGGAATATACTTTTCACTTCTACTGAAATATGCATTTCGTGATCAGGATGGTGGTATATACATTCACTCACGCTCAGATGGCGGCCTCTACAATGCTCAGAGATTGAAGGCTAAGACCAAAATTAGGAGGGTACTGATCAGAGAGTTGCTTTTTGCAGATGATGCTGCAGTTACGACCCACTCTGAGGAAGAATTGCAATGTCTACTATCTGCATTCTCCAATGCTTGTTCTGAATTTGGTTTAACAATTAGCAAAAAGAAGACACAGATTATGTCACAAGGTGCACATGGGGTACCATCAATCTTTATTGACGACGCCGAACTAGAGATAGTAGACCATTTTACATATCTAGGATCAGTGGTAAATAGCAAATTATCCCTAGATCAGGAAATCAACATCCGGATTGGTAAAGCAGCAACAACAATGAACAGGTTAAGAAAAAGAGTCTGGGAGAACAGGAAGCTTACTGCCAAAACAAAAGTCCTTGTCTATCAAGCCTGTGTCCTTAGTACTCTTCTCTATGGCAGTGAAACCTGGACAACTTACTCACACCAAGAGAACAATTTAAACAGCTTTCATATGCGGTGTCTGCAAAGAATTCTTGGTATTAAGTGGCAAGACAAAATCACACATACTGAAGTATTGGAAAGATCAGGTTGTGTGACAGTTTATTCCATGCTCAGTCTTCGTAGACTTAGATGGATAGGACATCTTAGGAGGATGGATGATGGTAGAATACCAAAGGATATCTTTTTTGGTGAATTACAGATGGGTAAGAGATCTCAGGGTCGGCCTCTACTACGATACAAAGATGTGTGTAAGCGGGACATGATTGATACAGGCATTGATAATGCACATTGGGAGCAAGTCGCCGCTGAACGTGTTGCATGGAGGGAAAATATCAGAAATGGAATAAAGTCAAAGGAGAAAATTATTGCAGAAAAGTCACACACCAAGCGTTTGAGACGTAAGATGGTGCATGATGGTGGAAATGACCACGTGTTCAGATGCACCCACTGTGAACGGACATTTACAGCGCAAATTGGCCTTATCAGTCACACTCGCTACCGCCATAGCTAAAAGTTATTATGCCTTTTTAAAGCACAAACTATCGTCTGTCAAGACGGCAAGGTGCCAATGATGATATATATATATATATATATATATATATATCAAGCGGAGGGGAATGCAAAACTGGCTCAACCTAAGGTATGAGTTAGTATGAAAAACACCCTTCTATAACCAAGACTACCAGATGGCCGAGATTGTACCGAATGACGCTATACTGGTAAACAGTAGTTAGTATCAGACAGATAAACAAACACAGCATACAGATAAACAGGCACGCCTATACATAGACAGAAGGAGACCGCCACATGAATATTAAATAGTACGTGTTCCACATATGCTAGACAATGACATTATGATAGGTTCCTCGGAATATACCTTTTGATTCATTGTATACTACGAGGGGGCTTCAAATAGAAACCTTCAAACTGTGATACAAATTATAATAACCACGCCATTGTCTTGTAACCTGTCAATATTGTTGTTAAGAACTCAAGAGTGTAAAACACGTGACAACACGGTGACGTAATAAGGACAGTTTAAAGATGACCGCTCCACTTTTGACATGCACCAAAGAGGAGCAGTATATGAGTGGAATAGGACGTTTTAAAACGGTGTGACTTCTGTGACAGACTGTTCACGACAGGGTCTGGCACACCGAGTAATGACACGGAGAATTTTCTTCTACAGGAATCCAAGCGCATTATCACTTTGGAGGACTTCAATTGAACGCAGTGGTGACTACATCGAAAAAATGATACATGTGTTCTTTACTTTTTCAGAACATACAGCATTCACCCAAATAAAACAAAAACAAAATACATTTAAGATTTTCATTTGAAGCCCTCTAGCACTATCAACTTGGGCCTCATTCCAGCTAGTTCGTATGTGCTGTGCTGTGTCCAGATCAGGTTACATCGTAATATACCTCTCTGCAGAAGTGAAATTCCAGTATTGGTCTAGCACACCCCTATGGTTTCTAAGGTTGGAGAGGGGAAGGGGAATTCTGCAACGGTCCCCGTCAAGATGATACTTTGGTATGTGATCGGGAAAACAATCTCAACAACAACTTTACCCCATTAAATACAAGTCCTTTTCAGAGTTCATACTACCTGAATGTAAATGGATCGGAGGTGATAGCGAAATCCTCGTCTTCCAGAGGATTCACAAACTACAATGGCACTGGGTCAACCTCACAGCCGTACTGACCTGAAACTAGGTCACTGTGTTTACTGACATGAATCCATGACCACTGTTTGTACTGACATGAATCCATTCCCACTCTTTGTACTGACATGAATCCATTCCCACTGTTTGTTCTGACATGAAACCATGACCACTGTTTGTACTGACATGAAACCATGACCACTGTTTGTACTGACATGAAACCATGACCACTGTTTGTACTGACATGAAACAATGACCACTGTTTGTACTGACATGAAACCATGACCACTGTTTGTAATGGTATGAAACCATGACCACTGTTTGTACTGACATGAAACCATGACCACTGTTTGTACTGACATGAAACCATGACCACTGTTTCTATTGGTATGAAACCATGACCACTGTTTGCACTGACATGAAACCATGACGACTGTTTGTGCTGACATGAAACCATGACCCCTGTTTGTACTGACATGAAAGCATGACCACTGTTTATAATGGTATGAAACCATGACCACTGTTTGTACTGACATGAAACCATGACCACTGTTTGTACTGACATGAAACCATGACCACTGTTTCTAATGGTATGAAACCATGACCACTGTTTCTAATGGTATGAAACCATGACCACTGTTTGTACTGACATGAAACCATGACCACTGTTTGCACTGACATGAAACCATGACCACTGTTTGTACTGACATAAAAGCATGACCACTGTTTGTACTGACATGAATCCATTCCCACTGTTTGTACTGACATGAAACCATGACCACTGTTTGTACTGACATGAAACCATGACCACTGTTTGTAATGACATGAAACCATGACCACTGTTTGTACTGACATGAAACCATGACCACTGTTTGTACTGACATGAAACCATGACCACTGTCTGTAATGGTATGAAACCATGACCACTGTTTGTACTGACATGAAACCAAGACCACTGTTTGTACTGACATGAAACCATGACCACTGTCTGTAATGATATGAAACCATGACCACTGTTTGTACTGACATGAAACCACGACCACTGCTTGTACTGACATGAAACCATGACCACTGTTTGTACTGACATGAAACCATGACCACTGTTTGTACTGACATGAAACCATGACCACTGTCTGTAATGGTATGAAACCATGACCACTGTTTGTACTGACATGAAACCATGACCACTGTCTGTAATGGTATGAAACCATGACCACTGTTTGTACTGACATGAAACCATGACCACTGTTTGTACTGACATGAAACCATGACCACTGTTTGTAATGGTATGAAAACATGACCACTGTTTGTACTGACATGAAACCATGACCACTGTCTGTAATGGTATGAAACCATGACCACTGTTTGTACTGACATGAAACCATGACCACTGTCTGTAATGGTATGAAACCATGACCACTGTTTGTATTGACATGAAACCATGACCACTGTTTGTACTGACATGAAAACATGACCACTGTTTGTAATGGTATGAAAACATGACCTCTGTTTGTACTGACATGAAATCATGACCACTGTTTGTACTGACATGAAACCATTACCACTGTCTGTAATGGTATGAAACCATGACCACTGTTTGTACTGACATGAAACCATGACCACTGTTTGTACTGACATGAAACCATGACCACTGTCTGTAATGATATGAAACCATGACCACTGTTTGTACTGACATGAAACCACGACCACTGCTTGTACTGACATGAAACCATGACCACTGTTTGTACTGACATGAAACCATGACCACTGTTTGTACTGACATGAAACCATGACCACTGTTTGTACTGACATGAATCCATTCCCACTGTTTGTACTGACATGAAACCATGACCACTGTTTGTACTGACATGAAACCATGGCCACTGTTTGTACTGACATGAATCCATTTCCACTGTTTGTACTGATATGAAACCATAACCACTGTTTGTACTGACATGAAACCATGACCACTGTTTGTATTGACAATAATCCATTCCCACGGTTTGTACTGACATGAAACCATGACCACTGTTTGTAATGGTATGAAACCATGACCACTGTCTGTAATGGTATGAAACCATGACCACTGTTTGTACTGACATGAAACCATGACCACTGTTTGTACTGACATGAAATCATGACCACTGTTTGTACTGACATGAAACCTTGACCAATGTTTGTACTGACATGAAAACATCACCACTGTTTGTAATGACATGAAACTATGACCACTGTTTGTATTGACATGAAACCATGACCACTGTTTGTACTGACATGAAACCATGACCACTGTTTGTAATGGTATGAAAACATGACCACTGTTTGTACTGACATGAAACCATGACCACTGTTTGTACTGACATGAAACCTTGACCAATGTTTGTACTGACATGAAACCATCACCACTGTTTGTAATGACATGAAACTATGACCACTGTTTGTACTGAAATGAAACCATGACCACTGTTTGTACTGACATGAAAACATGACCACTGTTTGTACTGACATGAAACCATGACCACTGTTTGTACTGACATGAAACCATGACCACTGTTTGTACTGACATGAAACCATGACCACTGTTTGTACTGACATGAAACCATGACCACTGTTTGTACTGACATGAAACTATGACCACTGTTTGTACTGACATGAAACCATGACCACTGTCTGTACTGACATGAATTAATTCCCACTGTTTGTAGTGACATGAAACCATGACCACTGTATGTACTGACATGAAACCATGACCACTGTTTGTACTGAATTGAATCCATTCCCACTGTTTGTACTGATATGAAACCATAACCACTGTTTGTACTGACATGAAACCATGACCACTGTTTGTACTGACATGAATCCATTCCCACTGTTTGTACTGACATGAAACCATGACCACTGTTTGTAATGGTATGAAACCATGACCACTGTCTGTAATGGTATGAAACCATGACCACTGTTTGTACTGACATGAAACCATGACCACTGTTTGTACTGATATGAAACCATGACCACTGTTTGTACTGACATGAATCCATTCCCACTGTTTGTACAGACATGAAACCATGACCACTGTTTGTACTGACATGAAACCATGACCACTGTTTGTACTGACATGAAACCATGACCACTGTTTGTACTGACATGAAACCATGACCACTGTTTGTACTGACATGAAACCATGACCACTGTTTGTACTGACATGAAAGCATGACCACTGTTTGTACTGACATGAAACCATGACCACTGTTTCTAATGGTATGAAACCATGACCACTGTTTGTACTGACATGAAACCATGACCACTGTTTGTACTGACATGAAACCATGACCACTGTTTGTACTGACATGAAACCATGACAACTGTTTGTACTGACATGAAACCATAACCACTGTTTGTACTGACATGAAACCATGACCACTGTTTGTATTGACAATAATCCATTCCCACGGTTTGTACTGACATGAAACCATGACCACTGTTTGTAATGGTATGAAACCATGACCACTGTCTGTAATGGTATGAAACCATGACCACTGTTTGTACTGACATGAAACCATGACCACTGTTTGTACTGACATGAAACCTTGACCAATGTTTGTACTGACATGAAAACATCACCACTGTTTGTAATGACATGAAACTATGACCACTGTTTGTATTGACATGAAACCATGACCACTGTTTGTACTGACATGAAACCATGACCACTGTTTGTAATGGTATGAAAACATGACCACTGTTTGTACTGACATGAAACCATGACCACTGTTTGTACTGACATGAAACCTTGACCAATGTTTGTACTGACATGAAACCATCACCACTGTTTGTAATGACATGAAACTATGACCACTGTTTGTACTGAAATGAAACCATGACCACTGTTTGTACTGACATGAAAACATGACCACTGTTTGTACTGACATGAAACCATGACCACTGTTTGTACTGACATGAAACCATGACCACTGTTTGTACTGACATGAAACCATGACCACTGTTTGTACTGACATGAAACCATGACCACTGTTTGTACTGACATGAAACTATGACCACTGTTTGTACTGACATGAAACCATGACCACTGTCTGTACTGACATGAATTAATTCCCACTGTTTGTAGTGACATGAAACCATGACCACTGTATGTACTGACATGAAACCATGACCACTGTTTGTACTGAAATGAATCCATTCCCACTGTTTGTACTGATATGAAACCATAACCACTGTTTGTACTGACATGAAACCATGACCACTGTTTGTACTGACATGAATCCATTCCCACTGTTTGTACTGACATGAAACCATGACCACTGTTTGTAATGGTATGAAACCATGACCACTGTCTGTAATGGTATGAAACCATGACCACTGTTTGTACTGACATGAAACCATGACCACTGTTTGTACTGATATGAAACCATGACCACTGTTTGTACTGACATGAATCCATTCCCACTGTTTGTACTGACATGAAACCATGACCACTGTTTGTACTGACATGAAACCATGACCACTGTTTGTACTGACATGAAACCATGACCACTGTTTGTACTGACATGAAACCATGACCACTGTTTGTACTGACATGAAACCATGACCACTGTTTGTACTGACATGAAAGCATGACCACTGTTTGTACTGACATGAAACCATGACCACTGTTTCTAATGGTATGAAACCATGACCACTGTTTGTACTGACATGAAACCATGACCACTGTTTGTACTGACATGAAACCATGACCACTGTTTGTACTGACATGAAACCATGACAACTGTTTGTACTGACATGAAACCATGACCACTGTCTGTAATGGTATGAAACCATGACCACTGTTTGTACTGACATGAAACCATGACCACTGTCTGTACTGACATTAAACCATGACCACTGTTTGTACTGACATGAAACCATGACCACTGTTTGCACTGACATGAAACCATGACCACTGTTTGTAATGGTATGAAACCATGACCACTGTTTGTACTGCCATGAAACCATGACCACTGTTTGTACTGACATGAAACCATAACCACTGTTCGTACTGACATGAAACCATCAGCACTGCTTGTAATGGTATGAAACCATGACCACTGTTTGTACTGACATGAAACAATGACCACTGTTTGTACTGACATGAAACCATGACCACTGTTTGTACTGACATTAAACCATGACCACTGTTTGTACTGATATGAAACCATGACCACTGTTTGTACTGACATGAAACCATGACCACTGTTTGTACTGACATGAATCCATGACCACTGTTTGTACTGACATGAATCCATGACCACTGTTTGTACTGACATGAAACGATGAGCACTGCTTGTATTGGTATGAAACCATGACCACTGTTTGTACTGACATGAAACCATGACCACTGTCTGTAATGGTATGAAACCATGACCACTGTTTGTACTGACATGAAACCATGACCACTGTTTGTACTGACATGAAACCATGACCACTGTTTGTACTGACATGAAACCATGACCACTTCTTGTAATGGTATGAAACCATGACCACTGTTTGTACTGACATGAAACCATGACCACTGTTTGTACTGACATGAAACCATGACCACTGTTTGTACTGACATGAAACCATGACCACTGTTTGTACTGACATGAAACCATGACCACTGTTTGTACTGACATGAAACCATGACCACTGTTTGTACTGACATAAGACCATGACCACTGTTTGTACTGACATGAGAACATGACCACTGTTTGTACTGACATGAAACCATGACCACTGTTTGTACTGACATGAAACCATGACCACTGTTTGTACTTACATGAATCCATGCCCACTGTTTGTACTGACATGAAACCATGACCACTGTTTGTACTGACATGAAACCATGACCACTGTTTGTACTGAAATGAAATAATGACCACTATTTATAATGGTATGAAACCATGACCACTGTTTGTACTGGCATGAAACCATTACTATTGTTTGTACTATCGTGAAACTGTGTCCACTGTTGTACTACATGAAACTTTTTCTTTTTCTGCGTTTATCCGGAGTTTGTTGTTGTTGTTTTTTTTTTTTTTAAGATGTAACTGCGTTGTGCCCGTTTAATTGCGCCTTTAGGCCGACACATCCGACTTGTGCGCGCATTTGTTGACCGGGTTAACTGCCACGAAACAAGAACCACTGTTTGTATTGGCATGAAACCACGGCCACTGTTTATACTGACATGAAACCATTACCATTGTTTGTACTTACTTGAATCCATGTACACTGTTTCTATTGACAAGAACCCATGTCCACTGTGTGTACTGACATGAATCTATCTCCACTGTTTGTACTGGCACGAAACCATGACCACTGTTTGCACAGGCATGAAACCAGGACCACTGCTGTACAGGTATGAAACCGAGACCACTGTTTTACTGGCATGAAACAGTGACTACTATGTTCTAAGTCAATGCATTTGATTTAGCGAAGAATTAAAAAAAAAAAAAAAACATGTGACGTGCTTGGCATGTGTACAACATACGGAAATGAGGCTAATCGAAAAGGGCACAACAGATCTTTGACACAAATAATAACGGAAATGATGTCTTGCACGCAATGGTATTATTCTCATAAAACTGCTATAAACATCTCTCTCTCTCTCTCTCTCTCTCTCTCTCTCTCTCTCTCTCTCTCTCTCTCTCTCTCTCTCTCTCTCTCTCTCTCTGTCTGGGTAGGGGGATGCAAAGCTGGTTCAACATCAGATCTGCGTGAGTACGAAAAGCACCATTCTTCAGCCAAGACTAATACCAGACGACCGCGATTGTATAGCTATGACGCGATAACGGTAAACAGTAGTATCAGAAAGATAAACAAACACGCCTACAACTAAACAGACCAACCGACCGACTGGCAGTAGGCAAACAGAATGATAAGTCGACAGACGGAAACAGATGTGGGAAATATCAAAAAGTGCCAGCCAAGGGTATACAAGGAAATGGCTTCAGGAACTGGAACTGATTCAGTATCTTTATCGTGGACTTGTACTTCAATATCTCCGAGCAATGAACTTCCCTACTTCGTACATGTATATCCCTACATCCGGTAATCTATTTCCCTACCTCTGTACAATGTACTTCCCTACCTTCGTAATGTACTTTTATACCTTCGTACAATGTGCTTCCCTATACTTCCCTAGTTGGTTGGTTGGTTGGTTGGTTGGTAGGTTGGTTGCTCGGTTGTTTGGTCAGTTGGTTAGTAAGTTAGTCACGGTTCCAATTTCACGACAAAGGGTCGCCCGTTATGCTCCGTTCCTGTGCCAGTGAATATCACAGAAAATGCTCCTCACTACCCTATGTGAAGAATGGAACAGACAGGAGTCTCGGCAAACCAACAGCTCGCACAGATATAATATGCATAATGCCGCTGCCAGAATGCCAACACTAAAGTCCGCCAAGAAAAATACTGTTCATCGTCGATGGAAGTGGCAGTCACTAGAAAACCTGCAGTCACTAGAAAAACCAGCAGCCACGCATTATGCATAAGGCAACCCGGTTAGTTCAGCGACCGGCGTGCCGCCTTTTTTCTGAACATGCAGTTCACGCTACAAACAACCATGGACAGATGTAAAAGCACTTTACACGAAATCAGAGCGACGGAACCATGAACTAACTACCAGTATAACATGAAGAAATTACGTAAGCAAACCGTAGCCACAAGAATAAACACCCCAGAGGCCTTAACAGCTTAACCGCCTATCCGAGCAATGTACACCACCACCTCCGAGCAATGTACACCTCTACCTCAGTACAATGCACTTCCCCACCTCCGAGCAATTATTGCGCCTGGTGTCTTCTTTTTCTTTCATTCGCTTGAAATATGTCTATAACTGCAATGTTGTCTCTTGTATTAATTTAACTACCTTTTTTAGTTCACTCAGCGGTCCATAAAGTTTGTCTTCCACTGTCGTCTCTCTAGGCCAGAAGGTTTGCCTAGATATATTATATTTTGGGCAGTCTTGATGTGTGTGCTCTGCTGTCTGCGACGCCAATCCACATGTGCACATGGCTGATTCACCAATCTTGAATTTTGTATACATGTGGTTGCGTAATCTTTTGTGTCCTGTTTTAAGGCCAGAATAATGACTTGTTCTCGTCTGTCCATCATGTGGTAGTCGTCTTGAGCAGGTTTTGGTGGCTTTCTGGCTGATTTGATCATTCTTTTCTTTTGTTGGTATGTAACGGGCACATCAGGCTGGTCTTGTTTTGCTTCTTGCTTATCCAATCGATCAGCTCTGTCGTTTCCGGGTATTCCACAGTGGGATGGTATCCACTGTATGGTGACCTTATGCTGACTGCTAAGTTCAGAAAGTAGTGTCCTTAGTACTGGCAATTTCCCAGACAGGAGCGCCTCGAGTACTGATTTTGCATCAATAGCACTACAGGTTTGTACCATTGCTGGTATTTAGTAATTTCTCTGTTGCTAACTTGATTGCCTCAATTTCAGCATCATAGTTATGGCAGTACTTTCCTGTTGGTAATCTGGCCGTGTCCCTTGTATTATTTGGGTATTCTATGTACACTTCATAAACTACTGAGCGTAATCTTGCCAAGAAATCAACAATCAGCTGAAAGATGTTGACGTTGACAGAGATGTCCTGTAAAGCGATGTCCTGTAATGGAAAAAATTTACACTCCAGCTCCTCCATTTCGAACAGCATTTTGTGCTGACCCATCTGTGTAGACTTGGATCCAGAGGTGCCGTGGGTATTCGTCATCAAGGAAGTTGAGAGTGGATGTTCTTATCTGCACACTGTTCTGTTCTTCCTTGTCAAATATTCCTCTCACTTGTGTCTGGATTCGTAGTGATAGCCTATGTTCATCTTTCCATGGATTCGCTATGGAGTCGTTTTTAGGGGGATACCAACTGTGGGCAGATCGGTGGTTTCTCTGCAGAGTCGTTTGGCCTGGTGGATAAAACTGTTTCTTTTCAACCGCCCCATAGCTAAGTTTTCACATCTGTTCTTCATATGGTGACCTGGCAAGGTGAGGAACTTTTCTGCTTGTATTAGCGTTTTCGTATCTCTGCGCTCTCTCAGCGCTTGTGTTCTCCCCATCTTCCCCATCTCCACTATAGGGGTTGATCTCATCCCTCCTGTCGTGACTCTAAGTGCTTGATTTTCCACCTTGTCCAGCTCTTGTAGTGTGGTTTTTTATGCTGAACACCACGCAGTTGACCCGTATTCCTGGTGTGGTCGTATGCTCTGCTGATAAACTTTGCTAAGTATTTTCCCACTGGCTCCCCATGTGGTTCCACTTAGCTTTCTGAGGATGGCTATTTTTCTTCTGGCTTTTGCTATTGCTTTGTTGATGTGTCAGCTTTCCATCAAATGTTACTCCAAGGTATGTTGGTTTTTTATCTTCTCTACGGGGCATTCGATTCATCTGGATGATCCCTGCCTTTTGTTATGGAGAGAGGGTAAATAGAGTGGTGCTGCACTTGTCAGTGTTTATGCTGACACACCATCTATTTTCCCATGCAACAAATGCTTATACAGCTCTTTGTAGCGATCTGGTGGCCACTGATGCATGTTCATTTGTGCTCCATAGAACCATGTCATCATTGCCGCTTTAATTCCATACGGTAGATTAGCAACAAGATCAGTGATGAAGATTAGAAAAAGTGTGGGGAACAAGACTCCGCCCTGGGGAACACCGTGACGCAGTAGTACTTTCTTGCCCTTTAGTCCGTCTATCTGTACTCGGGCCCTTCTGTTGTGCAAGTATGCTTTCACACATTTGTACATTCTTCCACTGACTTTACAGTTTCTCGGTTTCTTCATCAGACCTTCTTTACAGACTTTGTCGAAGGCTTTCTTCAGATCTATCCATGCAGCAAGCACCAGCTTCTTTTCTTGGAATACATCCTCGATTTCTTAAGAGAGGCAGGTCGTCTGATCTTCCGTAGAGTCGCACTGCCTAAAGCCAGCCTGCTGTGGCACAAGGATGTTTTCACTTTCAATGTACCACTGCAGTCTGTGATTGATGATGCGCTCCATTGTTTTGCAGAGACAGCTGGTGAGTCGAATAGGTCTGTAGCTGAAGGCAATGGCACTATCTTTCCCTGATTTTAGGAGGGATATCATGATTGCTTCTCTCCAGGCTTGTCCAGCTGTTAATGAAGATCTGCAACAGCTTTGCTTTGGCCCCTGTTCCTACTTTTCTGATCATTCCATTGGAGATACTATCAGCTCCTGGTGACTTTCTCATTTTCAGTTTTGATATAGTTAGCTCCAGTTCGCTGATTGTGATAGTTGCCTGCAGAACCTCATGTACTGTTTCATTCTGTCCTGTATGTTGCCATTTCTCTCGAATCTCTTGTTGTTTCTCTGGACTAATTTCGATACTGTTATCTTGTGCGAATGAGTCCGCAAAATGGTCAGCTGCTTGCTTTCCTGTTAAGATGTTTCCGACTTTATGTAGTTCAATTTTTGAGTTTCTCCCTGTGCCCTTATCGTTATGTTGTTTTATTAGCTTCCACAACTTCCTTGTGTCTCTTTCAAAGTTCAGTGACTCGGTTTTCTCCTGCCAGCTTTTCCGCCTAGCCTGAAGCTTGGCTCTTTTGGCTCTTTGAAATTTGGCTTTTGTGTGATGGTATTAATTGTGGTGCTCTTGGCTGGGTTCGGCCTCTGCTAGCTTTCTACACACTTCCACATTATTATGCAACTGTTCCTGTTAACTACTCCAGTAGGGTTTATAATTTTTACGGGCTCCTCTTGGTACTACTGTTTCTCGTGCTGCCTGTAGTATGCATTTTCCAAACTCATCAACTACTTTATTTATGTCTTTCTCAGTGTTCAGGTTTCTAACCAGTATGCTGGCGTGATGTTTACACATTGCTTAGTCTGCTTTCTTGTAGTTCCACCTCGAGATGGTGCTGATTTCACTTACTAGCTCATTTTCTACAGTTAGAAAGACTGATCGATGGTCACTGCCACCAAGTTGTTTCCCGACAATTCGTGTAATGTTCCACTCCAGGTCTGGTGAATGAAAAGCCAGGTCAGGTGTAGTTGTAGTGTGCCATTATCTCGAGTAGAAAGCATCCGGGTCGGACGGTTTGTTAATCAAGATGAATCTATTTTCATCCTGCCAGTCTTCCAGTCTTTCTCCTCTCTGGTCCATGTGAGCATAGCCCCAGCTCTTCGAGTGGCTGTTTAAATCGCCACACACAATAATTTTTTTCTTTTAATGGTAGTGTGTCCAGTGCCTGTGGGCGGTCACTTGGACAGTAGTAATTGATCAGATGAAGGCCTGCATTGCCTGTCTTAAGTTTAACTGTCTGATACTTAGCCCCTTACATGCAAACTTCAATTTGGGAAGCAGTGGTGTTATCTTTTACAAGGGTCAGTATCTCACCCTTTCGCCTGTCCTTTAGGTCAGATCAGTAACACTGGTAGCCTCTGATTTTGAAGGCTATATTTTCGGTGAGGTGAGTTTCTTGCAAGCAACATACGCTTACTTTTTCTTGGTCCAAGATGTTTTCTAGTTCTATTTTTTTTTTTTGTGTGCTGACTCCCTCCGCATTCCAGTCTTTGGTTGGTATGGCCAGACGCTCTATATTCTCAGGTCCCCTGGCTCCACATGATATTTGAGAAGGACCTCCAATAGTTGTGGTTGGACCCTTTCGAGACATAGGGACCGCCACTGTACCTGCCTGAGGATCCAAAGCAGGGTGAGCACCATAACATTTAGCAGTAGTCGACATATTTCATGGCGTGATTGCGTGGAATCCTGATTTCTGTGGTGTGGCTCCTGGCTGGTTGCCTCCGTCTTCAGCACCTTTCCTTTGCTAGAGCATAATGTGGTCTTACTCAAGTTTAGGTGTGTAGGCACGCACACACGTGTCTGCGCATGAATGTACGTGCATACACATCTAGAGCATTCTGGTTATTTCTCGGCGCCAGTGACTCGCCGCCCCTCCCCCACCCCATTCTCCTGTTAGTTATAACAGTTAAACCACGAGAAGGCCAGGAGTTGGACTTTTGCTGCAGATGTGATGAATGCACGAGCCATTGGGGTATTTATGCAAGGTTGGGAGCTCACCCCAACCCCGCCCCCGGCTTCATACAGCAACATTTGGAACCTGCCTGGTATCTATTTACAGCTTGGTGCGCCCACGCGCTGCCACCACGTGGATCCCAACAGTTACAAAAGGCATCGATGAACATCCCTGAACAACACCCTGAGGCACAACTACACTGACATATGTTACCAAAGAAAATGAACCCTTTTATTTGCCTTGAGGCGTACTGATGCTGGTTCCACTTTTATAGAGGAATAAAGCACAGTGAAGTCCATATCACGCCGACCACTTCACTTACAAGGACAGTTCTTATTACTCATTTTAGGCTAGGTCGACCAGAGAGTATAAAACTACGCCTCGATAGGGACTGGGAGAATTACCATCGAGCAGGTAGGCTCCCATTTTGAAATAAACAGGTCGAAAGAGAGACACACGGACGGACAAACAGACAGACAGGCAAGCAGACAGACGGACGGACAAACAGACAGACAGGCAAGCAGACACACGGACGGACAAACAGACAGACAGGCAAGCAGACACACGGACGGACAAACAGACAGACAGGCAAGCAGACAGACGGACGGACAAGCAGCCGGAGGGACAGACAGACGGACATTCACGCAGATAGACATGCGGACGGACGGACGGGCAGGTAGGCAGACAGGCGTAAGGACAGACATACTAAAGGACGGACAGACATGCAGACATACAGATATACGGACGGACAGGCAGGCAGACAAACGGACAAACAGACAGGTAAACATATAGACAGATGGACGAACGGACGGAAGACAGACAGACACACGGAAAGACGGACAGACAGACGGACGCATAGACAGTCAGACAGACAAACATGCACACGCGGAAAGACGGACAGACAGACGGACGGATAGACAGGCAGACAGACAGACATGCACACGCGGAAAGACGGACAGACAGACGGACGGACAGATAGGCAGACAGACAGACATGCACACGCGGAAAGACGGACAGACATACATGCACACGCGGAAAGACGGACGGACAGACAGACAGACAGACAGACAGACAGACAGAAAGACAGACAGACAGACAGACAGACAGACAGACAGGCAGGCAAGCAGACAGACAGACAGACAGACAGACAGACAGACAGACAGACAGACAGACAGACAGACCTTTTGAAGTGAAAGCATGTGTACAGTGAGATAAGACATTATGCAAATACTAACCTAACGTGTGGACACGACCTGGCTTCATTAATTCAGCTATCGACCAGTCTTAGATAGGAACACTTTGTGACGTGTGCTGTGGTCTCTGCCACTTCATAATGCCGGATGCCTTATAAACAATTCATAACATATTACGCACAGACGGAAAGAAATAACCAGCACTACTGGGCCGCAAACAGTTGTTAATTACGCCCCTTATATCCCGGACAATTATTACTTTAATCATCTTTATCTCCGGCATTTGTTACTTTAGTCCTTTCTATCCTTTCTATGGTGGAAAGCTCTTACTTTAGCTTCTGTTATTCCCAGCAGTTGTTAATTTTGACTCCTTTTGTTCCAGGTAGTTATTACCTTAACTCCTTCTGTTCCAGTTAGTTATTACCCCAACTTCTTCTGTCCCAGGTAGCTATTATCTTAACTCCTGCTGTTCCAGGTAGTCATTACCTTAATATTGCAATATTAGAATGGTGAATTGCTTGAATAGAATGTGTTAAAGGGCATTGTGAGGGACAATATAAATATGGTGAATTGCTTGTAAGGAATGTGTTAAAGAACACTGTGAGGGACAATATAAGTATAGTGAATTGTTTGTAGGGAATGTGTTAAAGAACATTGTGAGGGACAATATAAGAATGGTGAATTGCTTGTAGGAATGTGTTAAAGAAAAGAAAAACACGTACTGTAGAATTGGGTACCTTTGCTGGTGTTTGTAGGGTGGGCTGTGTTCGGGGCTGTGGATGTAAGGCTCGCAGCCCCACACGGTACAAATAATCACAAAGAACTTCAACCACTAAGTACACAGAGACCTATCCCACTAAGTACACAGAGACCTGCCCCACTAAGTACACATAATCAACAAAGAACTCGTACTGTGTACACACACATTTGTCACACTAAGCAGCAGAGACCTGCCCCACTAAGTACACAGAATCTACAAAGAACCTGCCCCACTATGTACACAAAGACTTGTCACACTAAGTAAACAGAATCTTCAAAAGACTTGCCCCACTATGTAAACAAACACTCGTTACATTAAGTACACATAACTGATAAAGAACTAGCACTACTCAGTACATATAGTCTTTAAAGAACATGCGCCACTCATAATACACAAAGTATTTGCCCCAAGCTTTACACATAACACACTATGTACTTACCTCACGCAATACACATAATACACTAAGTACTTGCCAAACCTAACACACATAATACACAACGTACTTTTCCTGCTAAAAATACATATTCCATAAAGACCTTGCCTCACCTAGTGCACTGGATCCACACAGGAATTAAATGTTACCATGGCCAAATCTCGGGATCAAGGAGAACAGCGATATACGTATCCATACACTGAGTGTAGGCTAACCACGGGGGGAAACGAGAGAGAGAGAGAGAGAGAGAGAGAGAGAGAGAGAGAGAGAGAGAGAGAGAGAGAGAGAGAGAGAGAGAGAGAGAGAGAGAGAGAGAGAACGAACGAACGAACGAACGAACAAACTTTATTTTCAAAGGGTTAAGAATTGAGCATGCAGGCCCGTCTGACATTCTGCCTTCTTCTCTAACAAGACAGACAGACAGACAGACAGACAGACAGACAGACAGACAGACCAGACAGACAGACAGACAGACAGACAGACAGACAGACAGACAGACAGACAGACAGACAGACAGACAGACAGACAGACAGACAGACAGACAGACAGACAGACAGACAGACAGGCAGGCAGGCAGGCAGACAGAAAAGAGTGAGAGAAACAGAGAAACAGAAATTCAGACAAACAGGAGAGAGAGAGAGAGAGAGAGAGAGAGAAAGAGAGAGAGAGAGAGAGAGAGAGAGAGAGAGAGAGAGAGAGAGAGAGAGACAGAGAGAGAGAGAGAGAGCACATTTACGGAATTTCTGTAGTATGTTTCCATCAACTAAACGCAAACCCCGTACCTATACAATCAGTCTCTGCTTCATGGCGAAGTTTTAGTAGACGCGTTAGTGTAATCGTTAGGAGGCCAAACTGCTAATGTCATGGGCGCGGTCGGACAAGGGTTGGACGCCGCATCATACTGACCACATCACCCACCTAGTTCCAAATGACTGGCACCCAATATGCTTGAAGGCGTGAATAGGGGATCGTTTGCTTATATAACACACGCATGCGCGCCCGGCAAGCGCGCGCGCGCGTGTGTGTGATTTGACATCGGCCTACAGATGAGAGCATAAATCCCCGCCAGTTTCTGCAGACTACCAACGGTTTTTAAAGGACTAGAACGCTTAGAAAGCCAATCAATAAAAACCAAAGCTAACACCAGGAATCTTTACAGCTAATCGAATCAAGTCATTTGAACTGTGCAGTCTGCCACAACAAACACAGACCCCGGATGTGGAGCAGATCCCGCGGGTTGATAGCAGTACAGTTGAAGTTAGGTTCAGATGCATACATTAGGAGTGGCATAAGTGAGATGAGTGCAAAATGCCAAGTAGTTCAGTAGTGCATACATATTGGATGATTGATTACTTGGTTCAAGGAACATCGTTGTACACACGGTGAAATTATCCATTAGTGCTATGATTGCATGCTCCACATGAAATGAATGGGGCGTGGCAGATAGGAGAAATTAAACTTACATAGAAACATACCAGGCAGGAAATGCAGAGGAATGGAGAGAACGTCAACAGCAGGACAAGAAAGAATATTAATAAGTTAAGCAGCATCAAATCCATCAACTGCCCTGGTACCATCTGCCACGAGGAGCCACATTGGAGAAATATAATGGATACAGAGCTAGGGGGAGTCCACGTAAACCATGGAGCTATGGTATCAAGAACAATCTTACATACATTAATACCAATTTACAAAGCGCATCAGAAAGAGTACATTAATAACTTTAAAATTTCCAGCAAACACTTCACTGAGGACAATGGAAGAACAGAAGATGAAGAAATTCATCAACAAATCAAACAATCGCCGATGTGTGCTCCAGACCTGAAAATGTTTGGTTCACATATGCATACTTGAGGTGTGGCATAAGTTAATGAGTACAACATTGCATGCAGTGCAGTAGTGCATACACATGATTGATTTACTGATTGCGTTGAAGAAACATATTGCCACAATGATAAATTAATCAATAGAGTGATGGTATATGTCATCAAATGAAATGTATGGTGGTGTATAAACAGAAGAGTTGAAATAAAGAAATCAGCTTTGAGTGGGAATATTCTAGGCAAGGCGTGCAGAGGATTGGATAGAAAGATGTTTTTGGATAGCTTTAACAACGGGACGACAGATACTACTAATAACTAAAGCAACACCAAATTCATCAACAAATTAAATGACAGAAAGAATTGAAGAATCGTGATCGACGATGTCTATTCCAGACCAGGAAACTAATTTTTGATTCACACTAGGAATGGTAGAAGTTAGATGATTACAACATTGCAAGTTGTGCAGTAGTAAATATAGATGCTTGATTCACTGGGTTGAAAGAGAATCTGTTCCACAAGGTGAAACTATTCATCGGTGTTTAGATATGCAGCTTCAAATACAGTTTATAAGCGTGTGAAGTGAAGAGGTGGAATCAGCCTTATGTGGAAACATCTTAGGCAAGAGGTGCAGGGTATTGGAGGGAAATATGTATGTGGAAAGCTTAAATAGACGGACAACAAATAATACTAATACTTTAAACAACATCAAATTCATCAACAAATCATATGACACAGGAACGCAGAGGTGTTTCCAAGGCACCAGAACCGGGTTATATACTGGCCAAGACCTATTGACGCGTCCTCGTCGAGCGTCCTGGGCAGCAGGTCCCTTCGGGGTCCTGGCTAAAGTCAGTAGGATCGCCGATTCCTCCGAAGTCGGAGAGTGTCTGCCTGTACGGCGAGGAACCACCAGTCTGCACACCAATAAACCAGACATGAAACAACGGATACTCACGCAAACCCCTGGTCCTGTATGTTGGACAACAGGATGCCTTCATCCGACATACAGGACTTCGCGTTGGAGCTCAAGCCAACGAATACAAGCAAGCAAGCATATGACACAGAAGAATCGCAGATGTCTGTTCCAGACCTGGAAACTAATCTTTGGTCCATTGATGCAAACATTAGAAGTGACATAAGTTAGATGAGTGCAAACTGCACGCACTTCAGTAAACTATACATACTGTTTTTGCTTTTGCTCGCTGTGAACTGAAGCGTTGTTCATACAAGTGCTACCACTTTTAATACACTGGACACATTTTTTCGTGTGGGTTAGCTTTTTCCTGTTAACAATGTCCCTCGCCATCATTCAAACCCACTCTGATTTCTGAGGTGCTTGTAATCTACGTCCCCAAGTCTAGGACGAAAAGTCAACAATTGAGTCCAGCTGTTCTGTGTAGGGGCTGAACCCGCTACCTTGGCAATCAGCACACCGGAAGTTTTTTAAGAGCGAGCTCTCTTATCCGTTCGACCTCTTACATATTGGTTGATTGATTACTTGGTTCACGGAACATCTTTGTCACAAGTGACATTTCTCATGAGTGCTCTGGTACCATGATATGGGGCGAGTCAGAGAGGTGAGAAATTAACATTATGTAGGAACATGCTAGGCTAGAGGTGTAGGGGAAGAGAGCTACAGATGTGCAAATAAAGTTTAACAATAATTTAAATACTGAAGACACAAACACTAGATTGTACACTTTACTGCCTGGTATATTCGTTGTGTTACACGCTGTATTACACTTTACTGCCTGGTATATTTCGTTGTATTACACTTTACTGCCTGGTATATTTCGTTGTATCTCGTCATGTGCATGTTAAAGAACTGAATCAACCTAGAATAAGGCGACACGTATAGTTGAACAACACAACAGATAGTCCTTTGTTTCAACACAAGTGTTAGTGTTAGTCAGGATTTAGTCAGATATGATTGAGCTACCTTATGACAGTAGATGGTACTAACTGCTTTCTGTTAGCGCCAAATGTTGGGCGGCGCTCACCAAACCCGACACCCCAAATTGTGCCAACAGCTTCAATCGGAAAAGCGCAATTAGGAGGGCACAAGCCTTATCCTGGTGCGAGAAAATGCAATCTAAGGACTAAATGTCATGGCAGGCCAGACCAGGGCCTAAGCCTTGGTCAGCAACTGGTCTAGGATCGGAGCTCCGACAGGTGGACAGTTAAGAGGATTCTTTTGCCGATCCGTCAGCTTCTAGACGTATTGGTGTTACCTTTCCTATGGAGTAAACTAGGCAGGTCGAGAGTGGGATCATGCTTTATGTGCAATACATGGTCTCTACAATCTACAATTCAGCGCAAGCTATGAATAGGTTATTATGCCTTTCATTTTTAAAGCACAACAGCTATCGTCTGTCAAGAGGGCAAGATGTTAGTACAGTACAAGTATTAATTGGTAGTTTTAAACTGTCAAGTGTTTTATCATGTCTCGAAAACTGAAATATCTTGATATAATATAAGATATATATAATAATATAAGATATATAACCGTCATAGTGGCTTGGAAAGGCCTCCTCATTTGACATGGGTTTAAGGCACGTTTCCTGGAAGAATGGACAGTGCTGGACTAACACGAAGATGAACACAGGACAATACAGACTCCTTTGACATCAGTGTGCATGAGACAAGAGAGATGGCTTGAAAATGAAACCGAGAGACTTCGGCGAATCGTGATAGCAGTGACGTTATGCAAAAACTTGCTACACATTTAAAAAAAAAGAAGTTAGTTGCATATCCTTTAGAAAACGTAGCATGCAACTCCGGCATTTTTTTTTTTTTTTTTTTTGGCTGTTTGCGATCTATTGGCAAGTTTACGTTCAGTAGTTTGCCACTGCTTTCTGAACGACCAGCACTCACACCATTTTCATGAAAAGCAACGCAAGGTGTCTGCTGCTAAATCGCCCACAGCTGTGTTTCGAACGTGGTATGCAGGACTACGAACTGACCGTAACCCCTTCGCCACATGATCTGGCTAAAATAAAGCCTTCTTGTTTACAGTATTGAGGTCACACGTGTTTATTGATGTGACCTTTTCATAATAATAATAATAATAATAATAATAATAATAATAATAATATTAAGCGTGCTGATGCCGAGGTAGCTTGTTCAACACCTAAAACGATCAATTGGACTGAAATGTTGACTTCTCGACCTTGACTTGGGGACGTAAATTACAAGTACCTGTGAAGCTGGAGCGGGTTCGTCTGATGGCAAGTGACAATGGTAATAATAGGGAAAGCTAATCCACTGGACTGAGAACGCAAAAAACAAAAACAAAAAACAATAACAATAAGCAACACTTCATCGACAAATCATATGGCGGAGAAGACTGGAGAATCGTGATCGCTGATGTCTGCCCCAGACCGGAAATTTGAAAGAAAAATAAGAAAATGCTGGTTCAGGTTAAACTAACCTTGCCGTGGTCAGACAGAGGCCGTTATTTTGGCCAGATGCTGTCTAGACTAGAGAACGTCTACCTTACAGAACTACCAGCGCAAGTCGGACAGACATATCTCTAGGGTGAAATAAATTCATGGCTTAGTGTAGAACGCTACTCTGGGAAAAGAAAGTAAGAGGCGAACCAGCAGCAAGCGAGGAAGAAGGAGGAGGGGAGGGGTGGGAAAATGAACAACAACACAAGAAGAAGAGGAAGAGGAAAAGAAAGAAGAAAGAAGAAGGAAGAAAGGAGAGAGAAGAAAGAATAAGAGAAGAAAGAAGGAAGAAGAAGAGAGAAGAAAGAAGAGAGAAGAAAGAAAGAAAGAAAGAAGAAGAAGAAGAAGAAGAAGAAGAAGAAGAAGAACCCCAAGTAAGTGAATTATCCAAACTTTGAATGGTAAAAGTTATTTTCAAGGATGAAATTTCCCTCTTTACGCCATTAAATATCATGTGTAATCAGTCTCTGCACACCTCGACAACAACTGTATTCTTTCTCCCATAGTTACAGTGTCTTTAATGTAATGAATATCTATACCTAACCTATGGCCAAGTAACGACTTTCCTTCTTGCTGTTTGCAACAGTTCCGAGCATATACCTTGCATATGCATAGACGGTGTAATTCTATGCAGACACAATGAAAAGAGCAATATGGCAATATTTCGAGAATGTTTCTGAAGCTTTTCTTCAGGCAATAATACTCTATGTTTCTGGTCTCAGACTGAAAATAACAGTGGGGAAAACTTGGATACATAATATATTAGCTGTTTGCGTTGTAACTGCATAGTTTAGCATCGTCTGTACATGTTAAGCCTTGTCTTGTGTACAGTTCTGAGCAAACTGTCCACTTCCATTTATTTCTTCCAGGATATCTATTACAACGTCTTGACACAATCCAAATTCAAGTGGATGGTTGCGGACTTCGTAGAATAACCAAACTATATGTTATGTTCGCATAAGCTCTAACGTATATGCTATGTTCCTAGAATCTATAACATATTTGATAAATTTGTAGAACCACTATCTTATCTGTTATATTCGTAAAATCACTACCGTATCTCTTATGTTCGTAAAATCACTACCGAATATCTGTTATATTCGTAAAATCACTAACGTATTTCTTATGCTCGCAGAATGACTACTGTGTGTGTTATGTATGTAAAATCACTACCAATATATTTTATTCGTAAAATCACTATCATATTTGATAAATTCATGGACTATTTTCGTATCTGTTATATTCGTAAAATCCCTAACGTGTCTGCTATGTTCGCAGAATCAGTACCGCAAATGTTATGTTCATAAAATCACCAACGTATCTGTTATATATCTTGGATACAGAAAAGAACAAATGCACCCATAAGACACGATCGGAATATTGAAGAAGGGG
The DNA here is from genome assembly GCA_963921405.1 of Cepaea hortensis. Lineage (NCBI taxonomy): Eukaryota > Metazoa > Mollusca > Gastropoda > Stylommatophora > Helicidae > Cepaea > Cepaea hortensis. The sequence continues at coordinate 31,972,441 of OY992894.1, read as the reverse complement.
GAGATACTAGTAGTTTGCTATTGCTTTCTGAATGGTCGGTACGCATACCATTTACGTAAAAAAAAAAATAACAGCGCAACGCGGTCTGCTGCCAAATCGTGCCCATATGTGTTTCGAACGTGGGTATACGGGATCACGAACCGCGTTCGTAAGCACTTCGCCACGGAGACCGGCACTAAAGACGATAAAACAAAATAAATTGAAATAGTTTGGACACTTGAAACGTCATAAAAGTATGGAGAGAACAATAATGGAGCGGTATATGCCTGGGAAAAGAGGAAGAGGGAGGCCAAAGAGAAGATGGATGCAGGATTTGGCATATGATCTCCGGATGGGTGTATCAGACACGGGGCATCTTGCTTATGACCGAGAAGTTTTCCGGAAGGTTGTTATGGGAGCGAGGTTCTGCAAAGGACATGCTACTGAATGAATGAATGAATGAATGAATGAATGAATGAATGAATGAATGAATGAATGAATCTGTTATGTGCACCCGTGACTGGATATGGAGTTGCTGCTACTGTCGCTTTTAATTAAGAGTTAAGACTCAGTTTCCTGGGGGATTCGCCAATTAATCACTACTTATATTTCGCGTAAATGCACTTATTCATAATGAGCTGTGCAAACCGAGTGCAGCGCCTTGGCTGTGGGAAATTAACCTAGGCCATAAGAGGAAGGACGGAGGCTGCTGAATTCTGGGAAATGTATGTTTTTGTTGTTAATAATTAGAGCCTCTGATCTTATTGCTATTATGCAACCAGCGCTTAGCTAAACAACTTGCATGTGTTCTTCAATAACTGCTATTTTGTGTGGTTGGATGTTTATTATAGGCGGAGAGACTGTTTATATTTTTCTTCTTTTCCGTAGTAAGTCTTGTACATGAAAACAGCAAGCGGTGGACCGTCTCATATGGATATGTGTACTTTCTCCAACCTAGTTCCTGGGAAGCATGTGTTCTATTTAATCTAGTGATTATCTTCTTAGTTGGAAGAAAGTGCTTTGCTCTGATCTGTACGTCATAGTTTGTTGATGTCATTTTTTTTTTTTTTTTGTCTTTTTCTTTGTACGTGTCCAACCAGTAGTTGTTCCTTTAGTGCACTTTTTTTTTTTGTGTGGATACTTTTGTATTACGAACTACCAGCTACTCCGCGGTTTTCATTAATTCTAGCGAAGCGTGGTTTCCGACTGGAAACCGTGATTCTAATCTCCATTGAAACAGCACCCCTAGAGTGTTGAACTCAATGGGCATTTCAAGCTTAACATCCACAACCTCTAACACAGCTGTTACCGCCCGCCAAACCCAGCCTGCTCCTTTCACGTGTAACGTGAGCGCTTATTATCGTACAGCTCTCCCAACTTTAAAGCAGAGTGCCCGGAACTGAAAGCACAGCGAACCGTACATGTCAAGGCAGAAACAGTAGCGGGGATGGGAAAGATTAAATAAAAATAGAATGAACTCTGGTCACGTGATGTCTGATAACTAGTTTGCTTCCGTTTCCTATCGTCTGCTATGTGATATACAACGTTAAATAGCAGTGCCATGATAACCTTTTGTGATCAGCGTGGTTTTGCGTTTGTTCAAAGCGGTCTTAAATTCTCTCTTAAAATGCGTTACGTCGCTGCCTTCCTCCTAGTCCAGTGTTTCCCAACCTTTTTTGTGCTATGCCCCACTATATGCTATATTATTTTAATTATTAGTAATTATTTATTATTTAAATTTAGTTATGTTTTTGCGCTTGATGCTTGCTGCAAATAGATTTTATGTCAGGTTCCAATTTAGTTAACTTCAGTCTCAAGTCTCCCCGTTTTGTTATATCCAGCCGATTTCTTCCATTTTCGAATTGCCCCCCTTAACAATCGAATTGCCCCCTTGTGGGGCGTGGGCCCCACGTTGGGAAACACTGTCCTAGCCTATCTTAGCGAAAAAGCTTCAACATCTGCAGCTGATTTTGAGAAGATTCTTGGCAGTCTGGGAATCGAAAGAGGATCCGACAAAATCAGCAAAATCATTTGTGAATTCAAGGGGGAAAAACATGGAAGAGCTCATCGCATTCGGTTCCTCAAAGTTGACATCAGTCCCATCAGGAGGTGCAGTTGCTGCTGCCCCTGTCTCTGAAAGCAAAAGAGTTGCCCCAGCTGCTGCAGCAAAGAAAAGGAGTCTGAAGAATCTGACGATGACATGGGCTTTGGATTAGACACATTTTTATTAATTAAAAATAAAACACTTGTATTCATTAGAAGAGCACTTGCAAGTTGTTATTGGTTCCGTGGCGAAGGGATTTAATGATGCAGTTCGTAATCCCGCATACTGCGTTCGAAGCACAGCTGCTGGTGATTTGGCGGCAGAACGCTTTGCGTTGGTTTTTTTTAAAATAAATTGGCATGGGTGTCGGTAGTTCGTTTAGCAATGGCAAACTGCTGAACGTAAACTTGTCAAGAGATCACAAACAGCCAATAAATGCTGGGCTTGACTGCGACGTCCTGTAAATGATATGCAAGTAACTTTAACATGACATAGATTTACATAGATTTGGAGCCTCGGTAGCGTGGTGGCTAAACTCTTGCCTGCCGCCCAGGCTGTCAGGGGTTTGGTTCGCAGCTGGGCAAATTCGTATTTTTCTGAGCGGTCATTAAAAAAAATATGGGCCAAGCACAGTATGCCCAATTAGCCGTATGGTGTGTAAAAGAGTCTTTTGCTCTTTTATCTTTTTATTTTACTTACAAGAACTAAGGAACATCGCACTGCAACATTCAAGTAAATGGGGAACACTCAAACACGTAAAACGCCTGCTTTAACCATCTTGGAAGATACAACACATCCGAAAGTGCCACGTAGAGATTATTATGGGAATCACCGTGGCAAATGTAGTCGGCCTTCTGCGAACTAGAAAAGAAGCTCACCTATAAAAACAAAAACTGTCCAATGATATCAAGAAAGTGCTGTTTGTAGTTAGCTTCAGATTGTTTACAGCACGTCGCATTCAACTCCAGTACTTATTAGCTATTTTTTGTGCAAGCTTACGTTCAGTAGTTTGCCTTAGCTTTCAGAACGAAAGGGACCTATACCATTGTTATAAAACTAGCGCAAAGCGGCCTACTTCAAAATCGCAGGAAGCTGTTAAAGAACACTGAACTGATCCACCACTCTGTTGATCGAGTGAAATGGCGAGTCATGACCGTCCACACTTACCGGCATGGCACATGATGGATAGATGGAGAACATCTAAAGTTGTATGCACGTGACACGTGCACGAGAAGCAGACGAGTTGAGAAACATCTGATGGCAAGGGTTTATGGGATAAATGCCAAGAAAACCCAGGACGAGCAGGAAAACAAATAAGACTGTAAGTACTTCAAGAAACAAGTGAAAACCGTAAATTGATTACATAAATTAGGCTCTTTTTTTGGGTATGTTAGGAGGAGAAATAAATCTGGAAACTTCGTGGCAGCTGGTAAATTTGATGCGGAACGAGCAAGGGGAAGTCAAATAGTTACATCCCTTGTTGGCTTGGCCACATCGCATACTCGGTAAAATAACAAAGATCTAATGTAAAACTGGTAATCGTGGGCAAGAAGTGATCGCTTACGCTTCTCGAAATGCTTCATGATGATGATGATGCTGCGTACGCGATCGCATACATACACCCACACATACAGAGTGAAAATGCGAGACACCGCGATAGAGAGAGATGGGAGGAGAGAGAGAGAGAGAGAGAGAGAGAGAGAGAGAGAGAGAGAGAGAGAGGGGGGGGGGCTTACAATTACAATTTCAAATTATATTCAAAGATGTAAGAATAAAACAAACCGCATTTATGGCTCAGGAGTTAGTGGAACGCAGTTTCACAATTCCCCGACATACTGAATCGAGGGTTCGAAATCAGCCTTATGCGATTTGGTAGCAGAGCGTCTAGTGTTCATTTCTACTGTATGGGGCGTCGGCCATTCAGAAAACAAAGGTAAACTACTGAAAGTAAAAATGTCCAATAAATCACAAACAGCAATCAATTGTGAGGCTGAGTGCAACATCCTGTAAAGGACATGCGACTGACTTTTTGTTAATTAATAAAACGAGTTTAACTGTACTGCATCGCTTTTGGCTCAGTGCGCCCTGTTTTGACAAGCATTGTTTGGGGTTTTCTTTCCCTAGTCCCTTAACCGATTTTCCCAAAACAAATATGGACGGGTACGTTGTGGTGAAGCTGCAGAATGAATGTCCGTTACGCACAGTTCCGTTCATTTGCAACTTTTGTATCTGATTCAGTGCCTTACCCGACTTTAACCACGAGAAAACATGCGAAACGCAAAGGTCGCGATGTACCCCAATTCCCAAAAGGCCTTCGTGACATGCTTCCAACAATGGTGGAACCGCTGGGATAAGTGTGTACAGGGCCAAGTAGTTCACTCTGAAGGAGATTAGGGTTTGAGATCTCCAGGTGAGGTATTGTATATATCCGGGCCAAAGGCCGTTACCTTTTTTAAAAGACCTCGCATAAAGATGCATCAAAATCTGTTTTGCTTGGGGCTTCAACAGGTCTTTATCCGCACTTGCCTAAGCAGTCACAATAAAAAATGGCAAATTATTGGAATTTTTATCCCCAATACGTTTCATATTTTATGTCCGAGCTTGAAGACGAGAATAGGAGAACTCTCGAAACGTCTCTGTATTTACAATTTTCATTGTGGCTCTGTGGACTAACGCAGAGACGCACATACAATGTGTAGTGTTTGCTTGCACGAAACGTGTTAAGCGTATTCCCACTGCCGTGGTAGAGAAAGGGTTAATAATAGAAATCGACTCCAGCTGTTGCCTGTGTAATTCACATGAATTATGAATTATGTTTCAGCTGCTTTTCTGGGTGTGTTTCTTTGTGAAACGCCTCGTTCGCCTCTTTCCTTTAAAAAAAAAAATAAATCTTTTGATGCAGTGTTTCTTTTCTGTCATTTTTCTACTAATCAGATCAGATATAAATGCACATAACGTATATTTAACGTATAAAACAACTTAATCTAGACTGTGCGCACGTATTGTGAACTTATAAATTCAGATAAATCGAGACTATGTGTACGTATACGTCTTATAAATAAAAGTCTAGACTGTGTACTGGTACATGTAAGTTATACACACACACACACACACACACACACACACCTCTAAACACTGTTCACGTAAATTGAACTTACAAATACACACAAATCTAGATACTATGGGCGTAAACTTAACTTAAATACGCGCAAATCTTGACTGTGTAAATGTATACTGCGCTTATAAATAGACTCAACGAGTACACTCCGAACAAAATGAAACCCCCTCGTTTCTATAGTTGCGTCTTGTGCCGGCTTTATTGTTGATTTGATTATTCTTTTCTTTTGGTGGTATCTGACTGGTACATTGAATTGCTCTGTTACATCTTACTTACACAGTTGCCAGTACCCTTGTTCCCGGGCACTCCACAGTGAGACCGATCTTCCGTATGGAGACCTCACACTAACTGCTTATCTTAGATAGTAGTGTCCGTATAACTGGCACTTTTCTGGACCTGGGTGCGTGAGGTACTCAGTCTGTCAGTAATGCCACAGGCAGTGAATCGTGATTGGTGTTTAGTAATTATCGGCTGCTATCTTGATTGAGCCGGCGCAGTGACGAAGAAAGCAATTCGCAATCCCACATACTGCGTTCGAACCACAGTTGCGAGCGATTTGGTAGCAGACCGCCTTGAGTTGGTTTTCATACAATGGTTGGATTGCCTGATGTTCAGAAAAACATGGCAAACTATTTAACATAAACTTATCAAAAAATCGCCGGTTTCCTGGCCTAGAGGTTAGCGACTTTTCTCCGTAATCTCGTATACTCTCGTAAGAAACGTGACGACGGTGAGAATCAGCAGTGGTTCGAATCGCGTCGGTAACTTACGGGTATGTGAGCCAGCCGCTCGGAAAGCAATGGGAAACTACTGAGCGTAATCTTGCCAAGAAATCAACAATCAGCTGAAAGATGCTGATGTTGACAGCAATGTCCTGTAAAGGATATGCAAACATTTAATTTAATTATCAAGAAATCACAAGAAGCTAAAAAAATAAATGCTTGTAAAGGATAAGCAACAAACTATTTTCTTTTTTTGTTTTGGTTATCATGAATGCCTGAATTTCTGCGTCATATTTATGACAGTACGTTATCTTTTTACAGTATTTTTCCTAACAAGTTTGTAGAGCAGCGTTCTTACGGTTTATTCTATGTGATTTTCAGCTGTCGTTGATTTGTAACGTGCACGACTTGCTTGTGAGGCTTCCTGTTATTCGCCCTTATCCGAGTAGTTTAGGTATCAGAAATCACTACCAACAAAATCGAGGGGTTGGGGAGTGTAATATCATTACATACCAACGGTAAAAATAAAAATATCCAGCCCCCTGGATCAAACCCGGTAAATTATATTTGAATACAATCTCTGTCAGTCCCTGATTCGAAAAGTTACTTTTATCTATCTCCGTATATGGCACGCAAGTGATGAAAGAGAGGATAAGCTGGCGCCACTGTCGCTATATTAAAAGGACAACTAATGAATGGATCCAGACGGTATCATGAACGCCCTTAGAGACTCCAGCCGACACAAAGACTTCAAATTGAATGAATCAGCATCAATAGATAGAACGCAAATCCAAGGATTGAAGATCAGTGTGACCAGGAAAGACTGCCGGAAAGAGTGGCATACAAAGTATTCGACGAGGCTACACAATCAATACCGGCCTTGCACATGTAGTTCAGGATGAATTTAAGATTAATAAGATCGGCGCACTTATGGGCGTGCTTTATAGAAGTAAAACACTATAGGACCCCTTTTCACAATATGAAGCCTAATGGGTATACAGTTCTGGCCCCATAATTTTACACTATTCGGCATTCGATAGATGATGAAGTCAAAAACACCCTGACCGCATTTTACCATAATATTTTCTTTGACCCATCTAAGTCGGGGGAAAATTCCCATCTTGAAGGGGATACGAAGCATGACAACCGGGTCGGAAGACGAGCGGGCTAGCCATTGCTCTAGCGCGGCTCCCGTACCGGGTATGCAATGATTTTTTTTTTTTTTTTGGGGGGGGGGGGGGGGCGGAGGGTTACGTTACTCGCTTTGAGCTCAAGCGTAGTCCATACACGCGCTACTATTTCTAGTGCAATGGACTCATTTTTGCGAGTGGATTAGCTTTCCCTGTTACCAGTGTCCCTCACCATCAGGGGACCCTCAGATGGCCAGCCTATGGGTTATGCCAATATTATTAAAGCATTTAAAGAGATGTGGAGAGTGGAGGGCTTTGGCGCCAGTGAACCTATATTGTTCTCCAAAATGAGAGACTACGGTGTAAGAACTGGCAATGCCAGACACGAGAAGCACATCCAGAGAATGTGGGAACCTGTCAACCAACACAGAACTAGCACTATTAGCCACAGGACGCTAATGCATATGTTGAGGGTGAGGGTCTGAGCATCTATGTACATGACCGAAATTCAAGGATGATACAACCGATAACTAACCAAAAACGACTCTGCCACGAGCATCGAGGCGTACTTGGTATCTGGTGCAAGCCCCATATTTTGAAAGTCCAATCTGCTCTAGATGGATAATGTGGTCAATATAACGACGGCCATCTTTACTTCTCAGGAAGTTTTCTGGTACCAATTTAAGACTGGGTCATATCGGAGCCCAGGTCCTATTTATGGGGCTTCAAGCACATGGCAACCGGGCCGGCAGACAATCATGCTAGCCACTGCGCTACCGCGGCTGACTTTGATGTATTAGGCCTTCGTATATTTTAGGTCACATCAAAGAGGTGGGGTGGCCAATTCCCTTCGCCGCTGCCTTACGGCCCAGATAATTCCTACAATATTCTGAAAAATATCCATTGCCCATATTTATGAACCTGGGGCCATCCCAGACCCGTAATGGACAGGACAAAAACTATGTCACTGCCGGGAACTAAATATAGGTCACTGTCTTGGTTACCAAGTGCATTGACCACTATGTCACTAGGATAGCTAAGAGATCGAAATTTTTTTTCCCGCGTTTCCATTCTGTTTCAGGATATTGAGGTCAATATCACCATCTTTCAGCTGTGTGTTGATTCCTAGGGTAGATTATGCTCATCAGAACGCCACGACTTTCTGAGCGACCGGCTCCATACTCTCATAAGTCACTGGCGCGACTCGAACCGCTTCCAATTCTCGTGCGCTCACGTCAACCACGAGAGTATTCGGGGTTACGGAAAAAGCTGCTAACGCCTTGACCAGGGAGACCGGCACACGTAAAGTGGTATCGGATAATTTTATACTCACGCAAACCTCAAGTCCTGTATGACATCACACTGACGTTGGACAACAGGATGCCTTCATCCGACATACAGGACTTCGCGTTGGAGCTCAAGCCAACGAACACAAGCAAGCAAGCAAGCATATGTGACGATGGGAGGACAGGAATCGTTACCTTAGCTCATTATGATGTGAACTAGTAGATGTCTACTATGAGTCTACAATTTTTTAAACTTCAAACACAATGTTGTTTTGTCCATTCCATTCTGTTGGAGGCCGGTCTCTCTGGCCGAGGGGTTACAACACTTTCTCCGTAATCCCGTTTATCACGCAGAGTCTCGTAGCAGGGCGAGAGCTGGGAGCGGTTCGACCCCCGCTGGTGACTTGCGGGATAACTGAGCCGGCCGCTCAGAAAGCAATGGCAAACTACTGAGCGTAATCTTGCCAAGAAATCAACATACAGCTGAAAGATGCTGATGTTGACAGCGATGTCCCGTAAAGGATATGCAACACATTTAAATTCTGTTGGAGCGCACAATTTCACTGAAGCACACAAAATATGTTTAAACACGGGAAGACGCACTGTACAAAGAACATGGGAAGACACATTGTAAAAAGAACACGGGAAGACGCACTGTACAAAGAACACGGGAAAAAGCATTTCACTTTACAAAGAACACGGGAAAACGCATTTCACTGTACAAAGAACAAACTCCGTGGCTCCAGCGATGACCCAACACGGGTCTCCGGAAAATGCCCACTCTTGTAGGAACGACGTAGTCCGAAAACGAAGCCTGGACTTTCAGAGCGGGAGGCGGATACATCTAAAATGTGATGCGCGTATCTTCTTTGTCGTCACAGGGTTGTTATCTCGGCAATTTATAAGCCCGAAGTGCGTTGAGCACATAATTTCTCTGCATTCCTTTGCTTATCGTGCCATGTATGTTCCAAGATAAGATTAATTGCACATCATATGTTGATTTATCCCGGAATTTATCCGGAACATTTCATGTTCCCCCTTGACTTTGATGGTTGCTCTAGTACCACCTGCAGCTGTCAATTCGCCAGTGTTTGTTTTCATTAAAAAAAATTAGTTCCGTATCAGTTTTCTGCTACGGGTCTGTGATATGATAGCGCCATCACATTTTTGTAGGCCTGGAGCAAAGAGGAAGGGGCGGCCAGTCTTTCTCTCACTGTGGCAAGCGATGAGCCCAAGCTTGAACCGGTGTCCATGACATTACCAGTGGGGTTCGCTATCAACTTCCAACTTCGCTAGCGCTGGTCGGCGTTTGTTGTAAGGTAAATTAATTCTTTACACAGATAACATTAATAAAGAAAACGCGCCACAGACATCAGACAAAATAGATAATCCATGGCCATGTCGCTAAAAGAGAAACACTGCACTATATAATAACAATTAATGTGTGTATGTGTCTGTTTTTGTTTTTTTTTAAATAGATAAATGACGAAATAAACACTAACAAACATACAAACATCATGATAAGGGAGCTATGAGCACATGAACTAACAGACATTACAGAATCAGTACTACATCTGAGTGGGTTGCGACATTTGCCTCTGGCTCTGTCCGTGAAATAAGACAACGATTGTATTTTGCTTGTGATTCTTGACTAGTGGATAGTACATGTAGCTGCTTATCTTTATCGGACGAAGGCAACAGAACACCACCGAGCACCACCCCTGCGCATTGTTGGTCCCGTTAACACCTGTATTGACTACAGAGAGACAGACAGACAGGCTCGCATGCATGTACACACACACACACAAATCTAGCACCAAACGCCAGCGTCCTTTAAGAGTTAAAGTTAAACATCTCTCGATTACTGGAAATATACAAAAACGGCTGAATACGCCATACCCATACTAAATTTGTAAATATAGTACGCAATGCACAAAAAGTACTTATAGCATATGTGACTTCGCAATTATATACACACTTGGATTCTCCTCGGTGCTATGGAGTTCATGCACTGTGAGGAGACTCCTTGTGTTATCTAAATGGAGTTCTTGTACTGTGCTGAGACTCCCCGTGTTACTGTGTTATCTAAATGGAGTTAGTGCACTGTGCTGAGACTCCTTGTGCTATATAAATAGAATTAGTGCACTGTGTGGAGATTCCTTGTGATATCAAAATGGAGTTAGTGCACTGTGCTGAAACTGTGTTATCTAAACGGAGTTAGTGCACTGTGCTGGGGCTCCTTGTGTTATCTATAGGATGAGAGTGAGGCATTGTGAAGATATCTGGGTGCAATGAAAGTTATTCTTAATTAACCGGGGGGAAAAACTAACACAAACAAAAGTTTGAAAAGTACTTATTACCGAAGTTTAAAGTTAGTATTGGCAAGACATGGTCGTCAATGCCAGTCGGCAAGGCATCTAGACAAGACTGACTTTCGATGGGTAATTTAAACGATAATTAACGGTTGGACTTGAATTAATCAACAATGTGTTACAAAAGACAGAAATATATTCACATTTACACCCACCTGAAAGAAGTATACAATAATTTAAATACACTATCCTCGGCTTGGTGAATTCACCACTCGGAAAGATTCCAACTGGAACTGGGGTTAAATGTCACCAAGCCAGCATCCGATGTGCTCTACAGAATCACACGAAACTAGGGATCCCTATACAAAACGGGACTTTCTGTTAACACACGGGATACAAAATTTCCATTAACAAATACGTCCATGTATAAATATGTCTTCACATTTGTTTATTGTCATGCACAGCGGTCTCAATAGACACAACTGTAGCTCACACTAACAAGACAACCAGCTGCTATTCGCATTTGTTGTCAAAGTTTCCAATCTGCTTCCTGCGGAACACCGCGCATGATCAAACACATGTCACCTTTGACCTCTAGCCTCTCTAACCTCTGACCTCGGAATACGAAGATGTCCACATTTTTGTAAATGTCCATTGCGACACCATTGTATTATATTTTGTGTTTTCATAACCGTTAAAGACATTATCGACATATTTCAAACGTATATTAATGTTATCGCTACAGGAGCTTAGCGAATTTCTCAGTTTCGACTGCTATCTTCTAATTGATGATGTGGAAATAGGTGAATCTTTGCAACTATCTCGTCATGTGTATGTAATAATTAATATGTAGGCGGCCATGACAGATACTTCAGATAGGCTACATGACTGCAACCTCAAATAGAGACTAACTGACGGCATCAACCGACTTCTGGACAGTCTGCGGCAAGTTTGACCTGAACTAACGTAAAACTTAATACGTCCAACACAACAGCATGTCTTCGCGAGAGGTGGTCACTTTACAGATTGGCCACTATTCCAGCTTCGTTGGAGCCCACTGGTGGAATCTACAGGAATCATCATTTGTGTATGAGCCACATGTTTTGACAGAGTTTCCTAAGGAGGTGAACCATGACGTTCTATTCAGGGAAGGCAGAACTCTCAAGGGAGACGTCACATTCACCCCTCGTCTTGTTCTGATTGATTTAAACAATAGCCTGGGATCTCTGAAAAAGGAAGGTACACTGTACGATGGTGATGGTGAGGAAAACATAAGATGGATAGGAGATGTCACCTTGCACCAGGCTGAGAGTGCCAAGAAGAATCAGTTTCTGCAAGACTTGGAGCATGATGAGAGATTGAACCTGACTGACGTGGATCATGATGATGATGTGAAACATCCTGATGTTGGAGACAGTGATGAGACATTGGTACGAGAGACTTATGTTCAGTTGGAAGAGCAAGTGTATGGGCACAAATTATACAACCTTGACAATGTTGTTCATGTGTGGTCAGACTTTCTGCGAACAGGTCTTCATCCTCGCTCCATAAACCTTCTTCAAGATTATCACCATAACAGCCCAGACCAACCGTTCAACATTTTCGGTGTTGGCCAACAAGTGTGTCGTGACAGGTGTCAGTGGGATGTCATAGAGGACAACATTCGTTATTTTACTGAGGAGTGTGACAGTCTACAGGGCTTCCAGATACTTCTAGATAACTATAATGCATTTGGTGGAGTGGCTGCCTCTGTACTGTCTTACTTATCTGACGAGTTCTCCACTAAATCAAGACTCAGTTTTGCTGTCACGCCAGGCTGTCCTTCTGACCAGACAGCAACTGACAGATGTGCCAGGATGTTGAACAGTGCTCTCAGTCTCCACCAGTGCCACGGGGACAGCTCCCTGTATGTCCCTCTGTCCTTGGCCTCAGCTCTGTGGAAGAGTGTGGGCCCTCCAGTTCACATGCCACATCTGGACTATCATGCCAACTTAGACTATCACACCAGTGCCATATTGGCAGCAGCACTTGACACAGTGTCAATGCCCTACAGAAAGGAAGCAGATCCGAGCAGAATGGTTGATGTCACATCAGTGTTAAATTCTTTTGGCAGAAAAGTTGCATCATTGAACACAAATTTTCCACTTCCACTGAAACTTGGGAGCTCATTTTCAGATTGCTTGCTTGGTTATGGTGAGATGGATCCATGGGTCTCATTAACTCCACATGTTAAATGTTCCTCTTCACCCTTGTTCAACTCATGTGTAGTCAGGGGAGTTCCTGCTAGCATGGTCAAGTGTGACACACAGCTGGGAAGATTACCCCGATTGCTGTCATCATCTAACATTGCAGATTTCCTCAATGTGTACCTGACACAGACATACCCAGGTTCCTACAATACTACGTGTATCATGAGAGATGGCCTCAAGGTGGAAGCTCCATTTCCGCATATTTTTTCCCGTAACATAAACCAGCAGGGCTATCTGACAGACACACAGAGATGTCCGGCCGCTGGAGTTGAAACAGTGGCTGCCATGACCTGCCTACAGTCAAGTATGGATGTCTGTAACTATATCAGCAGCTTGGAAGCCTGCGTGTCCACACTGAACATTGCCAAACACCAGCACTTTCTGGAAGCTGGCTTAGAATTGGATGATTTCACCGAGGCCATGCAGGGTCTCCAGCAATTAGCTCAGTGTTATCATAAAGACAGTTAGCTCAGTGTTATCATACAGACAGTTAGCTATGTGTTATCATACAAACAGTTAGCTCTGTGTTATCATACAGGCAGTTAGCTTTGTGTTATCATTAGTTAGTTAGTCTTTCCTCTTGAGCCTAAGGCGGCACATAGGGCAGAAATCATGGCTCTCCATGTCTGGCAGTTCTCTGCTACCCGTTGTAGAGCCTGGATGTTCACTAGGCCATTGAATGAGCCTTCTCTGATGATGGTTCTACGCAGGGTCTCTCTTGGTCTTCCCCATTTTCTTTTCCCTACTGGTGACCATAAGAGGGCTTGGTTGGGGAGTCTTGTCCATTCTGAGTTCGTGGCCGATGTAGTTCCAACGGTGTTTTCTTATAAAATTGGATACAATATCTTGCTTAGTCTCTTGTCTTATTTGCGTATTGGTTCTGAAATCTGTCCAGTGGAGGTTTAGAATTCTTCTAAGACATTTGTTCTCAAAATTGTCTAATTTTTTATCTGAAGCTACCCTTGATTTCTAACTCTCACATCCATACGTTAGCACTGGAATCACACAAAAGTTGAAGATTTTAAGTTTCGTATGTTTGCTGAGTGTCTTTGACTTCCAGATGTTTGACAGTTTATTGAAGGCACCAGATGCCAGTGCGATTCTAGATAATATTTCTGGCGTTGAGTCCCCTGTAGATGTCATTTTGCTTCCTAGGTATGTGAAGCTGTTGACTTTTTTCAAGAACATGGTTGTTTAATTTGGTGTCGTCCGAACTGTTGGTATGATCAATAGTTTTTGCAGTGTTAATTTGGAGACCAATTTGTCCTGAAACATTTTGGAGATGGTTTATTTTCTTTTGGGCATCTGGGTGTGTTGAACTTAAAAGCAATATGTCGTCGGCAAAGTCCAGGTCTTCTAGAATTTTGTCAACCCAATTGATACCCCTATTTGTGTTATTTGTGCATTTGCGCATGACCCAATCGATAGCTATTCCAAAGAGCATCGATGACAAGCCACAACCCTGTTTCACTCAGAGTTGCCTGATTCTGTTGTCACGCAGCAACGTGTCTCCTTGTGTTATCATACGAACAGTTAATTGTGTTATCATACAAACAGTTTATTCTGTGTTATCATACAGACAGTTAGCTCTGTTATCATACAGACAGTTAGCTCTGTGTTCTCATATAGTCTCTGTTGTGATAATGTTCATTTCAGAGACAACATCAATGATGTGCTCTCACAGCAGACAATGATGATTATTGCTGTCAATGTGGGATCTCAGCCATGTCTGACCATCATACAGTGTGCAGCAAGCCAGCTGTGTCTGACAACAATGATTGGTTAGTCCATTCACAAATACTCTCTCCTGGCCGCTCCGGGTGGTCTGATGTCGTGGATCAAACGCTACTTCACCAGCACTGGTACTTGGCTGTGGCACCTACTTCTACTGACTCCTTCACTAGCACTGGTACTTGGCTGTGGCACCTACTTCTACTGACTCCTTCATCAGTACTGGTACTTGGCTGTGGCACCTACTTCTACTGACTCCTTCACTTGCACTGGTACTTGGCTGTAGCACCTACTTCTACTGACTCCTTCACTAGCACTGGTACTTGGCTGTGGCACCTACTTCTACTGACTCCTTCATCAGTACTGGTACTTGGCTGTGGCACCTACTTCTACTGACTCCTTCACTAGCACTGGTACTTGGCTGTGGCACCTACTTCTACTGACTCCTTCACTAGCACTGGTACTTGGCTGTGGCACTTACTTCTACTGACTCCTTCATTAGCACTGGTACTTGGCTGTGGCACCTACTTCTACTGACTCCTTCACTAGCACTGGTATAGTACTGGCACCTACTTCTACTGACTCCTTCACTAGCCATGGTACTTGGCTGTAGCACCTACTTCTACTGACTCCTTCACTAGCACTGGTACTTGGCTGTGGCACCTACTTCTACTGACTCCTTCATCAGCACAGGTACTTGGCTGTGGCACTTACTTCTGCTGACTCCTTCACTAGCACTGGTACTTGGCTGTGGCACCTACTTCTACTGACTCCTTCATCAGCACTGGTACTTGGCTGTGGCACCTACTTCTACTGACTCCTTCATCAGCACTGGTACTTGGCTGTGGCACTTACTTCTGCTGACTCCTTCACTAGCACTGGTACTTGGCTGTGGCACCTACTTCTACTGACTCCTTCATCAGCACTGGTACTTGGCTGTGGCACTTACTTCTGCTGACTCCTTCACTAGCACTGGTACTTGGCTGTGGCACTTACTTCTGCTGACTCCTTCACTAGCACTGGTACTTGGCTGTGGCACCTACTTCTACTGACTCCTTCACTAGCACTGGTACTTGGCTGTGGCACCTACTTCTACTGACTCCTTCACTAGCACTGGTACTTGGCTGTGGCACCTACTTCTACTGACTCCTTCACTAGCACTGGTACTTGGCTGTGGCACCTATTTCTACTGACTCCTTCACTAGCACTGGTATAGTACTGGCACCTACTTCTACTGACTCCTTTACTAGCCATGGTACTTGGCTGTAGCACCTACTTCTACTGACTCCTTCACTAGCACTGGTACTTGGCTGTGGCACCTACTTCTACTGGCTCCTTCACTAGCACTGGTACTTGGCTGTGGCACCTACTTCTACTGACTCCTTCACCAGCACTGGTACCTGGCTGTGGCACCTACTTCTACTGACTCCTTCACTAGCACTGGTATAGTACTGGCACTTACTTCTACTGACTCCTTCACTAGCACTGGTATAGTACTGGCACCTACTTCTACTGACTCCTTCACTAGCCACAGTACTTGGCTGTAGCACCTACTTCTACTGACTCCTTCACTAGCACTGGTATAGTACTGGCACCTACTTCTACTGACTCCTTCACTAGCACTGGTATAGTACTGGCACCTACTTCTACTGACTCCTTCACTAGCACTGGTACTTGGCTGTGGCACCTACTTCTACTGACTCCTTCACTAGCCATGGTACTTGGCTGTAGCACCTACTTCTACTGACTCCTTCACTAGCACTGGTACTTGGCTGTGGCACCTACTTCTACTGACTCCTTCACTAGCCATGGTACTTGGCTGTGGCACCTACTTCTACTGACTCCTTCACTAGCACTGGTACTTGGCTGTGGCACCTACTTCTACTGACTCCTTCACTAGCACTGGTACTTGGCTGTAGCACCTACTTCTACTGACTCCTTCACTAGCACTGGTACTTGGCTGTAGCACCTACTTCTACTGACTCCTTCACTAGCACTGGTACTTGGCTGTAGCACCTACTTCTACTGACTCCTTCACTAGCCATGGTACTTGGCTGTAGCACCTACTTCTACTGACTCCTTCACTAGCACTGGTACTTGGCTGTGGCACCTACTTCTACTGACTCCTTCACTAGCACTGGTACTTGGCTGTGGCACCTACTTCTACTGACTCCTTCACTAGCCATGGTACTTGGCTGTAGCACCTACTTCTACTGACTCCTTCACTAGCACTGGTACTTGGCTGTGGCACCTACTTCTACTGACTCCTTCACTAGCACTGGTACTTGGCTGTAGCACCTACTTCTACTGACTCCTTCACTAGCACTGGTACTTGGCTGTGGCACCTACTTCTACTGACTCCTTCACTAGATTGAAAATGCTTTGTAGAAATTTGAAACAGAATTGCCATGGCACAAGTAACCTTTTGTAAGAGGAAAACATACTCACCAATAAAAAGCTGCCAATTGCAGTGAGTGGAAGAGTGTTGAAGTGCTACAAAGAAGGTGTATTATTGTATGCAGTGAAACATGGAAAGTAAACAAACTTAGAAGTACCTAGTGGTAGTGAAAATGTGGTGTCTGAGGAAAATGTAAAGAATACCATGGATGGACAGAAAAACAAATAAAAGTCTTTCAAGAAGCACATAAAAACTGTAAATTGATTAGACAATTAGTCAAGACCTTTTTGGGCCATTTATGAGGAGAAAAAGAAAAACCATGAAAACTTAGTTAAAACTGGCATCTTGATGCAAATTAGGTATATAGTGCTAGCACCATTTTTCTATAGAATCACCAGAACTCAAGGTTGATGTGGTTAATATCACGCTGGCTGCCTTTACTTCCAGAACATTTGCAGGTATTCAGTTTTAAACTGGATCAGCCTGGAAGCCCAGGTTATTGTGTTTTTTTTTTTCAGTCCTCACATAGCCCACACATGCCAGTGTGCTGACCACTGTACTACTGTGGCTCCCTATAATTATAGTATCACTTACTAATCCTCGATTAATTAATTTGATAGTGATCATGTAACTCATTCACTGCCGAATGAAAACACACACTGGGGTAGATGTAATTTATTTACAATTTTCACTCAGAATTCCCTATAATTTTAACATCAGTTTGTTTGTCCAGTTTTAAACATGTTCTTCTACCGGCTCTGTGATGAAGGAGTCACGGACACAATGTGTAATCCTGCTTACCACGTTCGAAACAGTTGTGGGCTATTTGGCAGCAGGGCACCTTGCGTTGGTTTTTGATACAATAATATAAATGCCTGTCATTCAGAAAACAATGGCAAACTACTGAACGTAATCTTGCCAAGAAATCATAAACAGCCAAAGAATGCAAGGGTTGACTGCGAGGTCCTGTAAAGGATATGCAACAAACTTCTTTATGTTCTTCTACATTTGAAAAATTGTGAAGTTCATTTGGTTTTACTTATGATTCCAAGTGCATACAGTTTGGCATCATTAATCTATGACTCTTGATTATCATGACCTCAATTGCATGGGGAAAAACAAGTCTTGAAGCAGGAACCTGGTTTTGGTCTGTGATGTGATAGGACCGTCGCATATTGTAGACCTGATTTCTCTGAAATAGGTGGTCAGTCTTTCCCTCTCGCAGCAAGCAGGGGGTCAAGTATCAAACCTTTGTCTTACGGCACTCCTGCCATTGTCACAACTGTCAGTTGCATGAGCTTAAACAAAATGTAAGAGAATAAAGTAACTTATCTGAGATATAACGGCAAATATTATTTAATTGTTTGAAAAGCAGGTACACTTTAGATTGACAAATAAAAAATAGGTTTAAAAGGGCAAAAGAATTGATTTCATTGCACAAGGTTTTATCCCATATGGCTTGGTCACTTTCTTCTAGGTGACCTACAGAAAGCGTCACATAAAGCACATACATAGCTCAACCCCCAGGAGCCTCTGAGAAAATTGCATTTGTGAACCAAACATCATAGCCTGAGATCGAACCCGCAACTTTTAGAGTGCGAGGCAGATGGTGTAACCACTTTGCCACAGAGATTCCCAATAGAAAATGTTACAGAAAAGTTTAAAAAGTAATAATAACTTATTTACTATATACTTTTATAATCAGTAATTGTAAATTTGCTTGTGAGGACCATAATTTTTAACCAGCTGAATTATCTGTGTCAGTCTATATACTGTATACATTCTAAGGTAAACTGTCCGTATTATCTTTACTTCCGTTGTTGTGATGAACATAAATAAACTAGATTTGGAGAAAGTGGTTTTAAATAGCCTTCTACAAGAATTTCTTTACGGACGGAGTAAATACAGCATCCCCTAAACTTGTTATTTAGATAAACTGAAATGCACTGTTACAAATGGTAAGATTAATGGGAATAGATATAGCAGCAATTAGAGCCGGAAGATCTTTAACAACTATGCATCATGACACAGACAGATGACAGAATGTGAATTCATACATTTCTCATGGTGTTTCAATGGCCAAGGGCTTCCCTAGCTGTTGATATATTCTGTTCGAGAGAAAGAGCTGTGAAGAAGTATGATATCTTGTGAAAGTTGTTAAGGCACTTTATAATGACGACTTCTAGAAAAAGTCAAAGTAGTGATCTATTTTGTGTGTATCATTTCTGATTCGGTTGACAATTTTTTTTAAAGTAATGTGCTGAATACACATGCTAATATCTTCACCCCAAAGTTGAAATTGTTAACTCTACAGATATACTTAACTCTTGTAATATCCAACAAAACACCAAGTGTGTTTTGGATAGCCTGCACATTGCATATTTGTTCTGACAATTTCATATTTAGTCCTGTCTTACCACTATAAATGAGATTTATGTTTTCAGGTCCTTGTTAACATTTTCAATAAATGTATTTGTATGTCGTTTTGATCATTTGGATGAGACTATTTTTGTTTTAGTCTCATCTGGACCATTGAAATAAAGTGATGTTATTTTATAGTTGTTGTTATTGTTTTTTTGTTTTTTTTTGGTCATGTCTGCACCATTTTAGGTGAAGTGAATTTTATGTTCATATCTTAACTGTTTCGATAAAGTGATTGTTATTTTTGTCATGTCTGAACACTCTTGGATGAGATGTTTTTGTTTTCTGCCGATTTCTGAACACTTTTTGATAAAGTTAAAGTGATTTTTATTTTTTGCCATATCTGAGCACTTTTAGATAAAGTGATCTTTATTTTGGCCTTATCTGAACACTTTTGGATAAAGTGATTTTTGCTTGGGCCACATCTGAACACTTTTAGATAAAATTATTTTTATTTTGAACATATTTGAACACTTGGATAAAAATGATGTGTATGTTGGTTATATCTTACCTGAAGTAACACACCATAGAAGACGTTGGTACTCATTGTGATTCACAGTGCCACGAATTTGTGTTTATGCCACAATAACAAATGTTTTCAGATCTGGTGTCACAAACAAAAATTAGATCAGTTATATCGATAGTGAAAGTTGACTGCAATTTATTACAAACCCACCTTGTCTCTGAATATTTACAAAGAAATATAACTACTGTTTTCTGGTTATTCTCATTATTCAAAGGGGTTATCTCCCTTGGAAGTAAATATAACTGAGCTACCATTTAGACCAGTCCATTCCTCCCTTTCGAATTTCCTCCCTATAAATCCCCCCACCCTTACACAGTATACATAAAATTGGAAGCTAAATGTAATAACACATACTAGAACGAGTTTAGACATCTACATAAAACGTGATTTGCAGGTCTACTTACGTTATAAAACGAATTTCATTAGGGCGAGAAGTACAGAACTGTAAAATTTAGATGGAAAAACATCAAGTAACTGGTTCTTGTATTAATGCGATCTTGAAATAATCTTATTCTTCCCCCCCCCCCCCCCCCGGGGGATTCCCCACCGGTTGAGAACCACTGGTGTAGACTATTAGCACCGAATGTTGGGCTGCGCTCACCAAACCCAACACCCCACATATGGCTTTGGGCGGAGGAGCGCAATTGGGAGGATACATGCCTTACCTTATTGCGAGAAATGCAACATAAAGTCTATAAATGTCAAGGCAGGGTAGACTTAAACCATGCTCTGCAACTTGTCCAGGATTGAAGCTCTGATAGGCAGACCGTTAAAGCATTGCTTTGCTGATCCGGCACCTTCAGCAGCTTGTCTTGTTCCAGAAGTATTAGTCTGATCTTTCCTCTGGTGTAAACTAGGCAGACCGAGACAGGGATCATACTGCGTGGGCAACACATGGTCTCTATATTCAGCCCAGGCTCTGTGATGTTTTTCTCTGGGTTTTTTTTTTTTGTGGCATATCACTTACAGGACGTTGCAGTCAACATTAGCATTTTTCAGCTGCTATTGATGTACTAGGCAAGATTACGCTCAGAAGTTTGCCATTGCTTTCTGAGCGACCGGCTCACATACCCTGTAAGTTACCAACGCGGCGAGAACCGCTACCGATTCTCGCGCAGGTTACGTTACTCTCGAGAATATACGGGATTACGGAGAAAGACGTTAACACTAGGCTAGGGAGACCGGCTGCGTGGGTTTCTAAATTCAGCCCAGGCTCTGTGCTATGGAGAGATATAACAACTCCATTTTACAAACTTTTGTCTGTCAAGTTACGGCAAGGTGCCAATTAATATCTCCCTTTGAACTATTCCTTGTGTGCATAACTATGTGTGAGCGTATGTGGCTGTCATCTCAAGTGATTAGCACTCTCATATTGGGTCTGTGTTGTTGTTCTGGTTGTGCCATTTGGCCATGTCATTTAGACATGTTATCCATTGGTTTTGCACATGCTTTTTCCCCATTACATTTGTCAGTTATCACAAAGTTTTCAAGTTTGCTTCCCCTCCTTATATACATTTTAAAAATTGTGACTGTTTAGTTTCTGAGGAAAATGCAAAGAATACCATGGACAGACAGAAAAACTAATGAACAAGTCCTTCAAGAAACAAATGTAGATCGTAAACTGATTAGTGACATTAGATGCAGTCAAAATTTTGTGGGCATGTTATGAGAACAGATGAATTGGAGAACTTGGTGACAACTGGCAAGATCGAAGGGGAAGACCGAGAAGTAAATACCAGGATGGCTTCGCCACGTGGGATGGTCGAGACAGGAACACGGAGCTGATCCATGACTCTGGTGATCGAGTGAGAAGGCAAACCATGACCGCCCACGCTTATCGGCATGGCACATGATGGATGAATGAACTGTCTACGTCTACTTTCTCAAGTCGGTTTGCGATTTTCACCTGCTCCTTGGACTGTCTCGAATGTTTGTGTCTGCAATCGGTATTTTTGTGTGTGGTTTTGTGGTCACTGTATATAGTGGTTAGACGTGAATATCAACAGTCAGGTCTTATTGGAGGGGAAAAACAAAGAATGAGATTAAACGAATGAAATAACTGTCCAATCTCCCTTGGTGAAACCTCATGTCAAGAGGCGGAATCGTACACCTAGTTAATTAGCCATGGAGACAAAGATGGAAGAACAAATTAAACTCCCAATCAGCTATTATCCCCCTATGGACAACAATGGGTAATGAATTAATCGAAACTGAAGAACAGATAAAGATAATTTTAAAATAATACAAAAGATAAGAGAAGCTCACATGGCACTAGGTATGGTATGTATGCAAGGTAGGTATGTATGGAAGTCAAACCAGTACTAACGTGGGGATTTGAAATATGGAGAACGACTAAAAGAATTACTAATAAACTTTAAAATAAAAACATTCATTAATTGGTGCCTGTGTAGAATAGTAAGACTTAACGTGGTATTATAGAATCATCAACGTAGAGCTCATGGGGAGAACTGGTCAAACTCCAGTGTATCATAGGCGAGGAAAAGACGCTGGCGATGGTTAGGACACACCTTGAGAAAATCTGAGAATAGTATAACCAGACATTCCCTTGTCTGGAACCCACAAGACGAACGAAAGGGCGGGATACCTATTGACAAGACAAGTCACCTGAACAAGTCAAGCAACCTGATACGTGGGAAAATGGCACGTTGCAAGAACACCAAAAGACACGTGGCATCCTAGAAGTGCAGCGTGGGAGCCGACAAGAAGACGAGCGGAGAGAATCTACCTGCGAACTGCAACAAACATCAAAAACCTTAAGCAACCTCTAACGAAGCTACCACGGGGAAGGACGACAACAACCCACCACAAACAAGAGCCAAACCTACTGAGAAGCAGAGGGAGGTCAGACACTAGAGTCGGAAACACCGACTCACCGACAATCACATGGGTTGTCAAACGTATCCAAGCGGAGCTGACAGATGAACAAATCTTGAAGCAGCTATAAGAAGAGAATCTGCACATCCGATTCTTGAAGGCGGAGTGGCTCCTCACCTACTCCAAGATTCCTACAACCTTGGCGGTGGTGATGACAGAGGGCAGCGAGATGCCGACCACAGTATCAATCAAAAAAAAAAAAATGCAACAGCCAGAGAGATTCATCCCAAGAGTCAATCAATGTTCAAGATGCCAGAGGGCCGGCCACAGCAGAGCAACATTTCGCAGTAAGACAGGGATTTCTCGATACTGCGCCAATAACCAGCCTTCAAGGAGTGTCCGCTGGCTAAACAGGACACGGATTTCCGAGCACCCAACAACAAGAGAAAGTGTGCCAACTGCTTGGGCAAACATTGAGCAAGATAATTGGGCTGTCCGTACCTCCAAAGACACAGAGAAGTCTTAAAGATCGCTATTACCACAAAGGCGCCATATAAGGGAGCAATGCTGAGGTGCGAGATAGCCACGTGCATCTCACAAGCCGAAAGATCACAATTACAAAGCCAGATTGGCGAGCTAAAGAAGCAAATCAAGCTACATCAAACACCGGCACCAACTATAGACAATGAAAAGCTGCTTGCTGAAATAAAGGAGATCCAGCAAAACATCAAACAAGAGGTGGAGCACATGGCGGAGACGACAAAGAAGAATGAAGAGATCCTACAAGCAATCAGAGCAGAGAGAGAGAGAGAGAGAGAGAGATGCTAAGAACTGAAAGGGAGCTAACCCAAAATAAACCAGCAGAAGCAGGGCCGGATTTAGACTTGATAAGGCCCTAAGCTATTTGAAATATGGGGCCCTTTATAAGACCAGATATTCTATGTCAGTGACAAATTGCTCACTCGGACAATATTTGTGGGGGCCCCAAGCTATAGCTTGTGTAGCTTATACGTAAATCCTGCACTGAGCAGAAGCCACGGAAAAGATCACAGAGAAGCCGCAAGATTGCTTGCTTGCTTGCTTGCTTGTGTTCGTTGGCTTGAGCTCCAACGCGAAGTCCTGTATGTCGGATGAAGGCATTCTGTTGTCCAACATCAGTGTGATGTC
This sequence comes from Cepaea hortensis, assembly GCA_963921405.1. Classification (NCBI taxonomy): domain Eukaryota; kingdom Metazoa; phylum Mollusca; class Gastropoda; order Stylommatophora; family Helicidae; genus Cepaea; species Cepaea hortensis. Next base: position 31,948,523 of record OY992894.1, on the reverse strand, counting down.
ATACAGGACCTGAGGTTTGCGTGAGTATCCGTTGTCCCGTGTCTGGTTTATTGGTGTGCAGACTGGTGGTTCCTCGCCGTACAGGCAGACACTCTCCGACTTCGGAGGAATCGGCGATCCTACTGACTTTAGCCAGGACCCCGAAGGGACCTGTTGCCCAGGACGCTCGACGAGGACGCGTCAATAGGTCTTGGCCAGTATATAACCCGGCCCTGGTGCCTTGGAAACACCTCTGCGTCCCAGCCGCAAGATGAAACCCAACAAAAGACCGAGCCGGAACAGCAAGCTAAGGCCAGCAGCCCAACCACGACGCAAAAGAAGGAACCACTATCCCACCGGATCTCTGAAGGCGGCACAGAAAGCCAACTTCCACCTACCCTGGAGGAGTGCCTAGAATCGGCAAGGAGAGAGACAATTAAAGAGGAACTCAAGCGCAAGGAATTCATAAGTGATGGGAAGAGAAAGAAAAGAAGAAGCCCAAGAAACTCAGGGGGAAACCGATAGAATACCCAGATTTACACTATGACAGTGAGGCCGAATTCGAGCACTATATAGATGGCAGAGAAATCGTCACATAGCTGACCACGGAGGAAGAAATTGAAAGACAACAGGAACTCAAACTCGAAAGAGAACAAAGACGCAAGGAAGAAAATGAAAACATCGAAAAGCTTCTACAGACAATACACACACAAAAGGAGGCAAAAAGACCTAATAAAAAGTCCTTATAAGGACTGCAACCAGTCGAGCCAGGCGCCTTCACTAACAAAAGAAACCACAAGAGGAGACGAGCACAAAAGACAGCTGCCGACCAATCCCCCAGCTGACGTCACAGACACAAACGCTGATGTAATCAGTCCGAGTTAGGACTCACTCGTAAGAGCGCACAAGACAAAAACAGGGTCAAAAACCACGGATCTCAACTCTAACCACGTTTGAAAGAAGCAGGTTGAACGAGACCGAATTTGGAATTTTTGTTTACGAATCAAGTCAGGTTCGCCTTATTAGATCTGCACTGTTGTTACTATTGATTATTGCATGAAGAAACGTCAACTCGGCGATGCTATTTCCTCAACAGGTATTTACCAACCATACATCTTCCCCCCCCCCCCCCACCCCCAACCGCTTCCTTCAGAGACTTCTCACTGGCATTCGTCCAACATATACACGGTTTATGATTTTAAGCTACAAGTGAGGCGTGGTCAGCTGATATATGTCATATAGTGACGGACTGGTCGAGTAGACGTGTCTGGGTTATTATGATACACGCGACCTGGTTGAATGAACTAGGCAACGCCATGTGCCTCATTAATGTGGCCGCAACAGAGTCGACAATTGGGAGAGCTCAACCCGGTAGAATGAACGGGAAAAACCATGTGTCTCATAGAAGTAGCTGCAACAGTCTAAATTTGGAGTGCGTGGGTACGGGACAAGCGAGTACAACTAACAACTAAATGGTGGTAATATAGGGCAATGTCCCCGAGGAGATGGACTTCACCGCCGAGCCGGGAGGAAAGTCACAACATTAAACTTCGATAGAAGCACGTTTTCAGGGTTCAAGTCGAGCTGAAAGTAAATACATCGGACATACACGTTAACACTCAGTTTTTCCGGAAGAATGCACAGCAACAAAGGTAGAGCAATCCAAGGTTCCAGACTATTGCTCGTCCAGCAAGGATGCCTTCGTCGTTGTGCACTTCCCTAGTAGTCCAGTAGGCAGTTGACGTGTCTACGAGCCGGTACTCACGATGTTTGTGTGGCACGATTTTATATATATATATATATATATATATATATATATATATATATATATATATATATATATATATATATATATATATATGCCGGCTCCCTGGCCGAGGTGTTAGCAACTTTCTCCGTAATCACGAATACTCTCGTAGTTAACGTGAGTGCACGAGAATTTGAAGCGGTTCGAGTCGCACCAGCGACTTATGAGAGTATGAAGCCGTCGCTTAGAAAGTCGTGGCGTGCTGATGAGCGTAATCTAGCCTAGGAATCAACATACAGCTGAAAGATGCTGATGTTGACAGCAATATCCTGAAACAGGATGGAAACGCGGGGGAAAAAATAAAATAAAAATAAATATATTCCAACCTGGTAAACATGGACATTATGTTCATATCTCATTATATATACGCGCGCGCGCACACACACACACACACACACACACACACATATATATATATATATATATATATATATATATATATATATATATATATATATATATTCAAATTTAAGTTATGTCATGGCTATAAGGTGGGTGGCCCAGAATGTTTCATTCGTTCCAGTTGCTGTATTTGGCCACCACACACCGCGACAACGAATTTTATTATTCATGTCACATTGACAAATGTAACGGTTATCATTGTAGCGTAGCGTCAGCTGCGATGATAAGGTATCTATCAACGTTGCTGTGGATAGACTTTCTAAGAATAGAAAAATAAGTCACTGGAGAAGACAAGACTGAATAGCTCGTAATTCTAGACGGAGTAAAGGTCCCAGAACAAGTCTAATCTTCTGACAGTGTTCAGGCAGACAGGAATGGCGTACAACTATACTTGCATGAGAAAGACAGTCTGCCAAGGTTGTCTAGCTACGTGCCTGAAATTAAAAGCTCGAGCCCCCAAAACTCTAATCACTCTCACCGACACGGAGAAAGACAGAGTAAAATATATAACAGAGACAAACTTTCGTAACTTCTCACTCTACAATGACTAAGGGTACTAAGTAAGGTAACAACTAGTGGTTGTAAATTTTAAGAAACTAACAATGTTGCATTTTAATCATTGAATATGGCCTGACAAAGGTTGGTATTATTTGCATGTAGATGGTGGTGTTGGCCAACGGTAAGTTTGGCCACTTATCTTCTGGTTCTCTGGCTTGCACAGTGAGTGAAAACCCTAATTATTAGGCATAAGTGAGATGGTGAGTGATGCTTCACAATGAATCAAACACACAGGTTGGCGCATCTAAAGCTTGGCGCTGAAGGTGTCAAATCTGTGAAATATATACAGCGAGAGCAAGTGACTCTTCTGTCAAGACATCTGTAAGCATCGGCCCTGGATTGTTCCTGATGGCCAATAACATCTCATAAATCATGCAGAAACAAAATAGCATGAGCTATCTGTCCCTGCTCCCTATCAGTCCCTATCCTAGGATAAATAGTAAAACATTGATCTAAGGAAACAGCTCAATAAAATCATTCTATGCTTTCGTATAAGTGAATATAATAATTATTCCGTAATAATTAAACATATAATCATAATACATATAATATTTATATTATTAAAATACAATAATTACAAAGTAATCTACAGGTAGATATGAAGATACATATACAATCTATTAAACAGGTTACATATTATATATATTTATGGTCACATTCTGAGGCTATATTCCTAGCATATATTTAATAATGATTCTATGTAACGTATATTTTAAAATACACACAATTTAGGTAATTATCATAATAGAATGTGATAGACTGAAAGTTAATGGAGTGGCAGGCAAGAACAGGACTGCGAATTGGTGAGAAATCACCGATAAGAATTAATGAAAATGCCTAGAATCTACCACGCAAGTATTTGACAATCGTACACGAGTTTAGTAAGATTTCCTATTTTCGCGGCATCGAATATTCATTGTTAACTCTAATTATTCGCTTTACTATCACATACTCGAAATATCACCAATATGAAATGCCTCATGTATTTACTAAACTAACGGCTCGATTTGTATGGCCTAATCTACTGCTATACAGACTAATCACCACATGCGTTCTATCCGACTTTATCAAGTTTACACCTATCTCAAATCGTCTACACCTCTCTAAACCGCATGTAAAGGTAATTTCTTACGCAGTTACGTTATACCCTTTTCCCTGCGTGTTTAGCAACTAACCGTACGAAGTATAATCTACGCGATTACGTTTTGTCGGTAAAATAACCTATTATCGGCGGTTTCCAACTTTAACTACACACGGAAATATCGGGCGCACACGACACTATATTTGATGCAAATAGCAAAACGTTACCCTTCTAATCTCATGACCGCACTTGTCGGGTACGAAAACTTGCTCTAGGAATCTCTCTAATATATCTAAATATATTATGGCCGTAATACGCGCCAAAGATAAAACTCTAAACACTTTATAAGTATTTTATAGAGCCTAGCGACTAGCAGATGTTTCTACACCGACGTCTGGACTGCAAAAGGCCGAGCCTCGCTATCTTGCCCCTGACCGGAAGTGGTCGTGCCAGGGAGTTCGTTTCCGTTACATTTCCGACCAAAGTGTGAAATAGTCGTAGCCAAATTTGTAGATTTGGCTGGGTACACTAATTTGTAAATTAAGCCTCCCCCCCCCCCCCTATACTTTTGTAACGTATTATTTCCTATTAGATTCATAACATTAAATAGAAGTTGATTTAAATACTATCTATACATAGATATATAGGAATAAAAACGAAATTAAATTCTTCTATAATTATATAAGGGTTTAAAAAAGAATTTACTCCAATTTAAGCAAAAGATGATGATGAAGCTGGGGACTTCGTCACAATCATCTATTCTGCTTCTTCCGCGTGACGAATGCGATTAAACCCGTGTGAAATTTTATTGTACCGTGTGAAAATTATTATACATTCCTAGTATCTGTTTTTGTGTACTATGTGACACCATAATTATCTGTTTTTGTGTACTTATGTGACGTCTTAAGTCGAAATACAATGCACAGTTTCGTCAAGCTTGTGCCTGCAGTACATCCGATTTCGACTAGCATTTGTTTGGATATGCTTTCCCTAGTCTTTGATTGTCACTAGAAAGACAGACAGTACTATACCGGCTAAAGCTTATGTTATTGAATTACCAATATCCTTGGTCATAACGGGTCAGAGGTCATGGATCAGCGTCTAACCTTAGATGATCGGATGTCAGTCACTCTGTTGGTTTTTATAAAATCAGGCAAAATCGATCGCCATGTGCTTGACTAATTAGCAGGTAGTGACCACAGACCAATCAAGCTTGTAATGAATATGGAGTATGTTCCACAGGAGCAAAAGCCTTTGCCCCGATGGAATTACAAACGAGCAGATTGGGACAGATTTGACATACTAACAGACAAATATTGTGAAAACATTAATACACGATATGGCAACATGAAGCAAATGGTGGAAAGTCTAAACAGAGCAATAATACAGGCGGCCACTGAGTCTATTCCTAGAGGAGCGAGGAAAAATTACAAACCATACTGGACTAAAGAACCACAAATTTTGGAGGACAAAGTTGAAGACGCGAGGAAGACAGCAGAGAGAGAGAACAAACAACTGAAGCGAACATCTCTCTCAAAGCCATCTCAGCAAAATATAAAAGAACAGTAAATCAAACAACAAAAGATTGTTGGAGGGAAAAAACAGAAAACCTGAATTTTGACAGGGATGGAAACAAACTATGGAAACTAGTGAAAGCCATGAACAATGAAGAACCTAGAAACAAACAAATAACAATTAAACAAGGAAATGTCTTGCTTACAGGAAAATAGGCTGCAAATGCACTAATAGAACACTATGCCAGTGAAAACCACACTGATATTACAGCCGAACAGAAGAAAGCAATGAAAGACAAACAGATACATCATAGTAATACAGAGACAGCAGCAGAATATGTGATGGCAAATCTAACAATGGAAGAAATGGAACAGGCAATGAATACCCTAAAAAATAAGAAATCACCAGGAAAGCATGGTATCACAAATGAAATGCTAATAGGACTCGGCACTAATGGCAAAAAAGAAACTACTAGCAGTCCTAAATTACAGCTGGAAAAGAGGAATAGTCCCATGGAAGGAAGCTATACTAATACCAGTATCAAAGAAAGGAAAAGACCTGGAAGAACCAAATGGCTATCGACCTATCAGTCTACTTAGCTGTGAAGGAAAATTAATGGAACGCATTATCAATGACAGGCTAACATGGCATCTGGAAGAAAACAAACTCTTAACACCACACCAAGCAGGATTCAGAAAGTACAGATCCACTGAAGATCAAATAACCTATATAGCTCAGGAAATAGTGATGCCTTCCAAGAGAAAAAACAAACACTAGCGGTCTGGATAGATTTAGAAAAAGCATTTGATAAAGTATGGAAGGAAGGACTGAAAGTAAAACTGCAAAAAAAAATGTTTGTGGGAAAATGTATAAATGGATCAGCCACTACCTTAAGAACAGAACTGCCAGGACAAAGGTACAAGGACAAACCAGCAAAATGATGCTGTTGGAGCAAGGTGTCCCCCAAGGAGGAGTTCTTTCACCAACATTATTCCTAGCGTATATAAATGACATCACGGAAAATTTTCCACCCAGAGTACACACATCCTCCTTTGCAAATGACCTAGCCATATGGACATCTGAAGAATATATTAGTACAGCTAACAGCAGAATACAGCAAGCCTTATTAGCGCTAGAGGACTGGTCAAAATCAGGCTATTGAAGATAAGTGAGGAGAAAAAAACATGCACAGTGTTCTCCCTCTCAAATAAAACTCAGCAAACTAAGCTGGTATTGAATGGAAAAATATTGCGCCATGAAGAAAATCCAAACTATCTTGTAGTCACCTTTGATCGTCGCCTGACATGGAAGACACAGGTTGAGAAAAATCGAACAAGAGCAAGGCAAAGAATTGCAATCATGAAAAAGCTTGCTGGTACAACGTGGGGAGCAGATGAGAAAGTTCTCAAGAAGTTATATACTGGACGGGTGAGGCCAGTACTGGAATATGGCATTGCAGCTTGGGCAACAGCAGCTAAGTCAAACTTTAACAAAATAGGTAGAGTCCAACATCAAGGAATGCGAATCATAACTGGAAGCCTGAAGGCAAAGCCTATTAATGAACTAGAAAAGATCACTTGTTTACAACCAATGCAGGATAGAAGAGATAGCAGAGCCCAGCAACAAGCAGAAAAATTCAGAAGATTGACAGACCGCCCTATGTAAAACAGGTTTAATGACTTTGGAAAGGGAAGACTGAAGCGTGGCAACTTTGTAGAAACAGCAAAACGAAAGATTAGGGCAGATCCCATACTTAACATATCAACAGTCAAACCCATGTACAATGCACACAAGTTCCCAGCTTGGAGACAGCAGCAACTGCCTGAGATGATAGAAAACATTCCTGGTATTGAGAAAAAGAACACTCAGAATGAAACCGAAAGAAGAAAAATAACCCTAAACTGCATAAAAGAACATTACCCAATCAGCAATTGGACCCATGCGTATACAGATGGATCAGCCAAAAATTCAATAGAAAATGGAGGAGGAGGAATTCTCCTAAATTTAAAAAATGGAATGAAAACAACACAGTCAGTGACAACTGGAAAATTTTCAAGTAACTTCAAAGTGGAGGTAGAGGCTTTGAAAACTGCAGCAGAAATGCTCTTGGTGGAGGAAAATAAAGAGAAGCAAATAGCTATCTTCACAGATGCAAAGTCAGCTGTCTGAATACTGAAGAGCAAAAACGGCACAGAACTAGCTGACCTAAGAGCAGCACTCCAGAAATCCCCAAAAAAGTTGTAATACAGTGGATTCCATCACATTGCAGTATACCTGGAAATGAAGAGGCTGACAGACTAGCAAAAGAGGGTGGACGACTACCACAGCCTGACATAGACATAACCTATAATGAGGCAAAGAGGTTTATAAAAAGCACTTATAGAACCAAATGGGAATCAGAGCATCCAGGCCACCAGAAGGATGATGCATATTACAAACTCGACCGGAGAGAACAAGTAGCAATCTTCAGATTCCGCATAGGACATAACAGGCTGAAATACCAATTGTTCAATAAACTAAAGATAGGAGATAACGATGAATGTAATTGTGGAACTGTTAAAATGACAGCTAAACATCTGCTGCAGGAGTGCCCAATATATGCAGAACAGAGAAAGGTATTTTGGCCCACAGCTGCTTCATTTGAGGACAAGCTCTATGGAGATATCAACAAGCTCAAGTTGACTGCAGCTTACATTAACTAAATTCAGGTTGACATTTGAAGGTGAAGGTGCATGAAGAAGTATTTAGATTGCCGCACTTCATACCACAGGTATGTCGGTAACAAAAGCGTCCCAGAGGCATGAAATGGAATATTGCTTGGATAGCAAATCCATTACGTGGAAAGTCAGAATCAAAAGCTCACAGTGTGTGCTTCATAAAAGGTGGAAAAAGTGTCCTTGTGGCACGAAATGGAATATTGCTTGGATAGCAAATCCATTACATGGAAAGTCCGAATCAAAAGTTCACTGTGTGGATGTCATCTGCAGACTGCATTCTTCTGGTTTCCAGAAGAACAGCCTATGGTGAACGGAAGGCCCAATAAACGGAAGTGAGGCTAAGCAGCCATGTGCAGGACGTGACGATTCCTTGTGTGAGCCCAGTACCAGAGCGCTATGTGTCGGCTCTGCAATTATGGAAGCCTCCTTGGATGGCGGGGAATGCCCATGGTCTGCCCCTGCCTTCCCTTGAGGACTGACCAGGATGTCTTTGGCTGTTCTAAATGGGCCAGCTGGAATGGGGTTAACACCACAACAGTGAGAGTCAAACGTCCCAAGAAACCCCCATGGAGGTTAACCCGGTCAACAAATGCCCGCAGAAGTCGGATGTGTCGGCCTAAGGGCACAAGAACGCAGCTCTGCTGTAAACAGGCGCAACGCAATCACGAATGTTGCCGCAGGAGAGATGGTCCATGTCTCACGTTCGTATGATGCCAAAGGAAAGATGGTCTACTACTCACGTTCGTGTGTTGCCATAGGAAAGATGGTCCACGACTCCCATTTGTATATTACTACAGGAAAGAGGATCAATGACTCACATTCATATGTTGCCACAGGAAAGAGGGTCCATGACTCACATTTGTATGTTGCCATAGGAAAGATGGTCCATGTCTCACGATCGTATATTGCCATAGGAGAGATGGTCCATGTCTCACGTTCGTATGATGCCAAAGGAAAGATGGTCTGCTACTCACGTTCGTGTGTTGCCATAGGAAAGATGGTCCACGACTCCCATTTGTATGTTACTACAGGAAAGAGGATCAATGACTCACATTCATATGTTGCCACAGGAAAGAGGATCAATGACTCACATTCATATGTTGCCACAGGAAAGATGGTCCATGACTCACATTCGTATGTTGCCACAGGAAAGATGGTCCATGACTTACATTCGTATGTTGCCACAGGAAATATGGTCCATGACTCACATTAGTTAGTTGCAACAGGAAAGATGCTCAATGACTCACATTCGTATGCTGCCACAGGATAGATGGTCTATGACTCACATTCGTGTGCTGCCACAGGAAAGATGGTCTATGACTCACATTTGTGTGTTGCGAAATGAATGATGGTCCATGACTCACATTCGTATGTTGCCACAGGAAAGATGGTTCACGACTAACATTCATATGATGCCACAGGAAAGATGGTCCACGACTCCCATTTGTATGTCGCCACCGGAAAGATGGTCGACGAAACATATTCGTATGTTGTCACAGGAAAGATGGTCGACGACTCGCAACCATATGTTGCCACAGGAAAGATGCATGTTCTGAACAAATATTAACTTCAACTTATTTGCTGGTGCAATGTCGGCAGGAAATTCTGAATAAGTGTTTTTTTTTATGTCCGTTATAGAACGTCGTTGTCAATCCCAGCATTTATTGGCCGCGTGCAATTTTCTAAGCAATTTTACGCTCAGTGTACCCCCCTCCCCCCACCCCTCATAAGTTTCTTATACACTATTTCCAAATCAACTGCGGCTGAATTCGAACAGCATGTCGGGATTGTGTAGTGCGTTTATAATCCCTAAGCCACAAGCACATTTTCAATATCTAATTATGTCATTCTTAATATGGTATTTTGAGCAAGACCCTACCATCAGATATGAAAGGGAACTTGAGGAATTCACAACTATTAAAATAGTTTTCGGACAACAATTTATTTTATTTGTAACTTCAAGTTTTCAATATTTACAGCCAGGCGTTACTGAGGATTACACAGACACCAGGCAAAGAACAAAGGGGTTACATGTTAGTTTAATAAAAGTATAAAAATAAAATTGTTTAATTCTGTCGTAGAAACTCTGTAGACTGTCGATTTGATTCTCTTGTGGAAGACTTCTAAAAGTGCATACATTTTGTGCACGTTGGATTAGTTTTATCGTAAATATGAAGCAATGTGTTTATAATTATTCATTGAGCAAATTTTTGTAGATCATCAGGATTGCTCAATCAATAGTGAACTGGACTCTGGGAACATTAAGCCAACAGTACGATGGATCAAATCCAGACTCCGACTTTATATTTATGAACAGACCCCAAAATAAAAGAAAATGCAGAATATACAAAGGTAATAAAGAAAAATCTAAAATGTAGATGAATTTTGCGAGAGAAAATATTTGGAGTAGGTTAAGGAGAAATACGAAATACAGGGTGAAATACGAAGACGAAATACAGGGTGAAATAAAGCAAATAACTTTATAAAAAGAAAATAAAGTCGATGTGCGAATTTCGGTAGGCGGGTGCGTGCGCACGTGCGGACATCGGAGAGTGCGCGCGCAGGTGCGGATTTCGGTGGATATGTAAATTGATAGGTGCATAATTTGGCAGAATTTGCCAGATGCGTTCGCAGTTTGGCCGTTGTGTGGGCAGGAGTGTGGGCACAGGTGCGTAATTTGGCATGTGTGCATCTGAAGATACTATAACAGTACAGGTGATACGATAAGGCTGTGTATAGTGGATGGCTCGTGTCGATATAGTGGACAAGTCTCGTCTATTATATAAACATGCGTTTATTGGTTGAAATAATACATCTTCAAACTGGTGATGTTATTTACAGACATGTTTTCTGTTTACCTAGTTGAATCTCAAGTCCCAAGTGACGTGTGTGCAACCCCTGGATACCTCGACCCATTCGTGCACACACGTTCACCAACTATGATTTCCCACTAGTTAATGAATGCGCAGCATTCATTAACTCTCCACTACTAAGCTAACTCCCTTACTGTTATATACTTCCCCTTCTTCAAGGAGACATTTTCCCTGAAAAAGTCTCAACCCCAACTCTTAACCACTTAACTCTACGGTTCTATACCACATCTGCCCAACAATCCCTTCACATATATTTCCTAATTCAAATCTCACCCTCCTATCTCATCATAGCCAAATGCTAACCAGAGACATACTTAATACAATATCAATAATACAAAACTCTCTACAAAATTCGTTATAAAGTTCTCCACAAAAACTCTCTACAAAACTCTCTATAAGCGAATCGCTTTTAAAGTGTCCATCTAAATTATGATTGACAAAAATTGAAGATATTTTCCTTATCTTTTTCTCACTTACTCACATTCTCGCTATTCCAGGATAGACAGAAAAAAGTTTAGTTTAGATTGGTTAGGTGCGCACCTAAGGAAGTTTAGAAAGTAAGGAAAAAGTAAGAAGTAATCACATTTCTCTTCCCATGCATTCTCAAAACTTTATAAAATAAAGTTTCCAAAATTTATCTTCATTTCCGTCAATAATAATTGTTGTTATCAAAAAGTTATGTTAATCCAAAACTACAACCTTTTGTATTATTCACCTCGTCAAGTTCAACCATTCCTTCAAAACCTCCAAATTATTAGTATACTGTTAAGTACAGTCTTCTTCTTCCAGTGTCCACTTATTTAAATGCCAAAATTCAACCTGGCATTCCCCCCATATTCTCCCATTAAACGCTGTTCAACCCAGCTCCTATTTCAACTCCCATTTACCCATTATTGCCCGTAATTCCCCTCATCCATGGCTTTCAATCCATGTATTTACATTACGAACCGTCTAATGTAGTCCCCAATTCAATCCCCCAAACCATTTTTAACGGTTTAACTCTTTCTAACCCACATGTAATTATCAATTGTTGCTGACAAGCCCCAGCCACTTTTAAATATACTTCTCCACTACTTTCCCTACAACATACTGAGTTACTTCGCTAATCACCACAACTTCCCCCTTAACTAAATCATGTTTCACCCTCAATTCCTATTTATAAACGTTATACACGTTAAACAGCTCAACTTCAAGTCGCAAAATTCATAAAACGAAGCATGGCCCTTACTCTATGTTTCATATTTTCTGCAATCTCCCAAAAACAACTCTTCATTTTTCCCATAACTGAACGTCAAGCTAGAAATCATTTTAAACACACCCAGGGTAACTCAAGAAAAACAAAAGCAAAGTTTTGTAAAAATAAACAGCTAAGGTAACATATTATCACATTTTATAAAGAACAACTGAAGTCAAAACAATAGAGCAAACAATATCAACCCCCTCATTCTTTGACATCATTTTTATCCCCACACATTATTCAAAATAACCATATGTGATGAAATGAAAGACCATATATATACATACATATTATGACTACTAATCAATTATTTTCCGTCTAAGAAAAACTCAACACTTCAACTTAAAAATCAAAATGATAATAAAGCATATATCAATAAGTCTTAACTTACTACAATATTATGTCTACTCATCCCGACAACTCTCAATAACTCTTGATTAAGTTATTTGCTAACTTTCTTCCTTAGAAATTCACAAATACCGTGTCTAACTTCTTCTTCTATCTGCAATCTGCAGAATATTCTACCACGCTATTTATCACTTCTCCATTTTCTTAATAACTCCAAATTTTTTTCTATAAGTGCAATATCTACATCAATGTCGCCATCCCCCCGAGGAGAACTATCTTCTTTCATATCAGCATCCTCATCAGTTTCTGACTTTTCATCCCCCTCTGTTGATCCGCATCTGTATACCCATTACTAGCAACCGCTAATCTCTTCCTTTCTAAATCCAATCTAATCTTCCTATCTTGATGTCTTAATAAATTTTCAAACAGTGGCATATCTTCATCACTTGAGGAATTCACTCTAAATTTCCTTTGCCTCTTAATTTCTTTTTCTTTCTGTCTATCTAACTTTCTTTTTACTGCCTGTCTTGTATTCATAAATGGAGCGTCTATTTTTTCTTTGATTGATCCTTCACTATTATAACCGTCATACGTGTTGTTTTCCTCTGTCATGACTGTTTTTGGTATTGTTTCTTCTTGTTCAGTAGTAGTAGATTCTGTTGTTACTTGTTTCCCATTCTCTATAAGTATTGGATATTCCGTTTGTCTGATAATCTGTCCATCTGACAATATTTCTTCTGAATAATAATAATTATTATTATTCTCTGCATCTTTTTCCTCATTATCCCGTTTTAAGTGCTCTACATGTGAACGTGCAACATGCCCTGTAACTTGATTCTTAATAGTATACGATACTTAACCCTTTTTTTCTAAAATATAATATCCCGGGACCCAATGAGCATCAAACTTAGAGTTTTTCCTATGTTTTTTGTAATAAACTCTATCACCTCTGTTGAACTCTTGTAAGTGTGCATTTTTATTTGTGTATTTCTTCTGTCTTTCTCGAGCCTTAATTATATTATTTCTTAAACGTATATGTGCTTTGTGCATTTCTTGCAACCTTGTTTCCTGAAAATCCTCCCCCACATATTTTCTCCTAGGCTTTAATAAATTGTCAATTGGTAATATTGGTTCTCTCCCATGTACTAGGTAACATGGTGAGTAGCCTGTTCCCTCATTTTGGTGTGTACGTATCGCCCCTAATGCTATTCCCAAATAAAGATCCCAATCCATATCGTGTTCCTCTACATTTTTCGCTAGTATATTATATAATGTCCTATGTTGTCGCTCATTTTTGGCATTCGAAGATGGTCTGTAATACGAAGTTTTAATGTGTTTTATATTCAAATCTTTTACCAATTTTTCAAACTTTCTATTTACAAATTCTTTCCCATTGTCTGTAAGTATTATTTGTGGACACCCAAACCTTGGTATAAATTCCTGTAAAAGCATATTTATAACTGAATCAGAACTCTTGTCTGGAATCGGATAAACTTCTGGCCAGAGACTATATGAATCTACGATATGTAGTAGGTATACATTTCCTGATAATGTTTTTGGATGAGGACCTGAAATATCCAAACTTACTTTCTGCATTGGAAATTGAGGAATATCGGTATCTTGTAAGGGACATTTAATTATCTTCATGTTTCTTAACCTACACTTTTCACATGCTTCAACATATTCATATACGCTTTTAAATAAATTCGGCCAGTAATATTTACTGCTAATAGACTTAACTAACTTATCTCGTCCAAAATGACCATTATCATCATGATATGCCTTTAAAACTTCTCGTTCTAAATGTTTCGGAATATATTTCCTTAATCCCTCAACCTTTTCACCGATATAATATAATTGATTGTCTTCTTGTAGCTCTAAATATTTTCTTTTAAAACTGTTTTCCCCTGTTTCTTTCAGTTTTCTTTTTATCTGTATTATTTTTGGATCTAATTCTTGTTCATCTTTCATATTAAATTGTTCTAAATGTGGGTCTTCTGTTCTAGGTTCAGACTCTTGATCCGACGGTAAACTCTCAAAGTCTTCTCTATTTATTATGGCAGAATCTAACATATTTACTTGCCAGTTTCGATCGTCTATCTCCGGTTCTCCTTCATCTTCCGTGTTTCCTGATGACTGTGGATACGGGATTCTAGACAATAAATCGGCGCATGTATTATGTTTCCCTGAAACATATTCTACTTTAGCATTGTATCCCTGTAGATTTAATGCCCACGTTTGTATTTTCCTATTTTGTATTGGTGCTTCTAATATAGACTTTAATGGCATGTGATCAGTTCTAATAGTGAAATTGGCGTTATGTAAGTAGTAATTTAGTTTTTGGAGAGCATAGTGTATAGCATAAGCCTCCTTCTCAATAGTCGACCATTTCTTTTGAGACTTGCTAAGTTTATGAGACAAGAAATAGATTGGCCTTTCATTTTTAACACCTGGTATTCCAGATTCTTTTCCTTCATATGGTTGAACCAAACACGCTCCTACAGCATTATCTGAAGCATCTGTATATAATATTAGCTGTTTATTTAAATCTGGATATGTCAATAGTGGCACTACTGTTAGGCTATTTTTTAAAAACTCGAATGCTTTTTGACATTCATCATCCCACTTAAATCTAGCGTATTTTCCAGTTAAGTTAGTAATAGGCTCTGCTATCTTTGAGAACCCTGGAATGAAATGCCTATAATACCCACAGGTTCCAATAAACGAACGCACTTCTTTTACGTTAGTTGGAGGGGATAATTCTCTAATAATTTTAACCTTATCTTGATCTGGTTTAATTCCTTCTCTATTAATAATATACCCCAAATACTTTGTTTCTGTTTTTAAAAATTCACATTTACTAAGCTTCAGTTTAACATCATGTATTCTTAATCTGTCGAATACTAATTTTACATGTTTTAAGTGATCATCTATATCTCCTGCTGTATAAATTAAAATGTCATCTATATATGCCAATGCAAATTTTTGCATACCCTCTAAAACTTGATTGATTAATAGCATATAATACGAGGGCGCTGTACGAACTCCAAAAGGCATTCGTAAGAATTCGTAAGAACCTGCGTGTGTACAAAAAGCACTCTTTTTCTGGGCGTCTGGGGACATAGGTATACACCAAAATCCTGATCTTGCATCTAATGTGGTAAAGAAAGTAGACCCATTAAGTAAACCCAAAATATCACCAATCACTGGCAATGGGTACGATAGATTCTTAGTGATTTTGTTCAACGCCTTGTAGTCGCAACAGAATCGATTTGAACCATCAGATTTGGTCACGATGACGATCGGAGATGACCATTCTGACTTCGATCTTGTTATTATTCCTGCCTTCAGCATGTCTTCTATTGCTTTTTCAACAACTTCTCTATTCCTTAAGGGTGTTCTATACGGTTTTAAACTAATTGGTGGATGATCTCCAGTATCTATTTCCATTGTAACTGTACTAGTCCTTCCCAATTCTAAATCATTAATTGCAAAAACGTCTTGATTTTCTTTCACCAATTTTTCTAATATTTCTTTATTCTCCGGTGGGGCTTTTAATTGTGATAACAATTCTTGTTCTCTTGTCCTTTTGTCAACTGTATCTATTTGAGATGGATATTTTTTAAATGTATGGATCAATTCATCATTTCGTCTTTTCCAGCTTCTTTTATACTTATTTCTAACATTATTTCTAACCATGGGAGTTTCTGAATAATCATTTCCCAATATGTTTTCTGTTTCTATAGTTAACATGTTATCATCATTATACGCTACTTTAGCGATTACACAACCTCTATATAATTTAATATTTTTTCCTGTATTATTTAGGAGCATCACTGGAAAGCTGAGATGTTTATCTAATACTATTAACCCATCGGTGACTTCTAAGCCAGGTTCCTGTATTATTTCTCTCTCTAATTCCGTTATTTTAACTGTTTGTCCAACCGAAAAGTACGGATTTGTTTTTCATTTTTGCCTGTATTAAATTAACCGTTTGTGGTTTCAAATTCATGGTCGTTTTGACTCTAACTAGTGTCGACACATGCATATCCTCTTCTAAATCCACGTAAACATCTTGGAATTTTAATTTATGCAAATCAAAAAAAAAGTCTCACCCCATTTTTCAATAAAAAATCTCTACCCAATATCATATTTCTATTTAAATCCTTGACCACATGGAACATATGCCTAACATTTATCCCTCCTAATTTAAAATTTATCATCGTTTGTCCAAGCACTTCTAATTTGTGTCCAGTTACCGAATGAAGATTCTCCTGAATTCTAAATATTTTACAATTTTTTAATATTCGATATAAAAATGTTTCTTTAATCACGCTAACTTGCGCTCCCGAGTCAACTAATGTTCTAATTTTATATTTCCCTATTTCTATTATACATGAACTAGGATCAACCATATTTAGTGACAACCGTTTTATCTCCCCAAGTTGAGGCCAGTTCTTATGTTGTTTTTTATTTCTAAATGTCCTATTATACTCATCATTTGGGTTTTTAATATATTGATTCATCTTTTGGATCTTATTATCTTCCCCCCTACTGCCGATCCTGTTCAGTAAGCGGGATGCCAATTTCCCTGATTTCCTGACCTTCTAAAATTTCTCTGCACTTCTCCATAATTCCCATTTGCTGATCTACTATTTACAGTTCTATTCTGTGTACTAGTCTGAGCACCTCTATTATTTTGTGTATTCGATGGGACACGTCTGTTATCACAGAGGCGAAAAATGTGCCCACGTTGGTGGCATCCCCAACAAACCACATGTGTGTTATTTGTGTTACCTACCATGTTTCTTACAGTATTTCTCACTTGTCCTTCTCTACCTTGATTATATACGTTACTGTTTCCTTGTACCATCTGTATTTCTCCTCGTCGTCCTCTCCATCCATATCTATACTGTCCTATTTCCATTGGTTCTTCAATTCTATCTTCTGAACTACTACCTAACTCTCGTCCTACCCTCAATCTAAACCTTCTCCTCAAGCTTTCTTCTTGTATAGCGATATCTACAGCTTGTGACAACCTTGCAGGATTCTCTCTCAATAATTTAAATTTCAATCCATCTGACCTAATCCCATCAACAAATATCCCCACCAACATCCGTTCCACTTCTTCAGCTCGTACATTCTGTCCCAAAAATGACTCTTCAGCTAAATTGATTAACCTATCACTGTATAGCTGTACACTTTCTGTAGTATTTTGTCTCGTCTGTCGCAACACTGAGAATGCGTGTTGGGGGTCAGTAATTTCTGCATATTTATGTGCCAGGTCGTCTTTGAATTGTTCCCAGGTTTCACCTCCTCCAGCTTCTAGCTTTCTTCTTATATGGTCAGAAACAGGACTTGTACTAGTTCTATATGCTAAATTCTTTTTATCTTCATCTGTAGCGTTCACTAGATAAGCATGTTTCTCAATAGAAATAATCCATTTCTTAAATTGGTTCGCCTGTCCATTAAATCTCTCGACATCACTGATTACACTTTGCTGTCTTAATACTGCGTCCAACTTTGATATTGCTCCACCAACTCCACTCAGTACTTGAGAAAAATCCTGGGCCTCCATCCTAAAAAAATCTATAATGGAAAGTACCAAGCAATATAATATACTAATATTTTAAGACAATATTATTTTAAAGTAAGCAGCAAGAAATATTCTGTTCAATTGAGTATGTTGTTAATTAACCTAAAATTATCCATTACCCAAACTTGATGAAAGAGGTTCCAATCGACAAACTTGATGAAAGAGGTTCCAATCGACAATCTTGATGAAAGAGGTTCCAATCGACAATCTTGATGAAAGAGGTTCCAATCGACAATCTTGATGAAAGAGGTTCCAATCGACAATCTTGATGAAAGAGGTTCCAATCGACAATCTTGATGAAAGAGGTTCCAATCGACAATCTTGATGAAAGAGGTTCCAATCGACAATCTTGATGAAAGAGGTTCCAATCGACAATCTTGATGAAAGAGGTTCCAATCGACAATCTTGATGAAAGAGGTTCCAATCGACAATCTTGATGAAAGAGGTTCCAATCGACAATCTTGATGAAAGAGGTTCCAATCGACAATCTTGATGAAAGAGGTTCCAATCGACAATGGCAGTGGAACGGTCAGTTCAAATCAATTGAAACAAATTTGATTTGAGACAAGTTGAACATATTCGATGCCTTCACTTAGCTGAAGTGACTGTTGACCTTGATTCGAGAAATTCACTGGTCCAGAAAGTGAAAATCGACCTTGATTCAACCTCAAACAGTCCAGTGAGCTGAGACCACGCTCATAAATTTTATCATCCTCGAGATTTCGCTGTTCCAATTGGAGCTGATCGTTCGGCTGTAGACAGATAATTTATTTCCCGAGGTACAAGGTTAATTTACAAGTTGTAAGATGCATCTAGCGGTGACGACATCATTTAAACATTTCGATGTAAAACAGCAATTCTTGACTTCAACAAAAAGCAGCGTATGTCAGCGATCAAGGCACTGTATATTGGTGAGTCAGGTATATCAAAAAATATCGGTCTCTCTATGAAACAAGATTAAGCAAACCTCCTGACCTTGACTAAGATCCACTTAGCAAACACCGGGAAATCACAACAACTACCCCTGGGCGGGCTTTCAGTTGCTGCGTCTCTCATAATCTACTTGAGAAAACCCATAACATCCGTCTCCAGACGCAGACAAAACAAATCTTCGCTTGAGTCAACTATGTCCGCGACGACCCATGTTGGAGATCTTGAGGTCGACGGCACCAAAACAGCCTGTATAACAATACAGGTGATACGATAAGGCTGTGTATAGTGGATGGCTCGTGTCGATATAGTGGACAAGTCTCGTCTATTATATAAACATGCGTTTATTGGTTGAAATAATACATCTTCAAACTGGTATGTTATTTACAGACATGTTTTCTGTTTACCTAGTTGAATCCCAAGTCCCAAGTGACGTGTGTGCAACCCCTGGATACCTCGACCCATTCGTGCACACACGTTCACCAACTATGATTTCCCACTAGTTAATGAATGCGCAGCATTCATTAACTCTCCACTACTAAGCTAACTCCCTTACTGTTATAATACATGTGCATAATTATACAAGAGCACATGCAGGTGCGTAATTTGGCTGGAGTGCACAGATGCTTAATTTGGTGCATATTTTTATGGGTGCGTAATTGGGTAGTTATGATTGCAGTTGCTTAATTTGGTTGGTGCATAATTTGGTAGGGGCATAATTTGATAATGCATGCGCAGGTGCATAATATGTTTAAGGGGTAACTTGGTATGTTTGTGTGCAAGTGTGTAATTTGTTTGGTGCGGACGCAAGTGCATAATTTGGTACGTGTACGCGCCGGTGCATAATTTACTTAGTGTTAACGCAGGTTCATAATTTGGTAGGTGAACGCGCTAGTGCGTAATTTGATAGGTGTGCATGCAGGTGCGTAATTTAGTAGATCCGTACACAGATGCATAATTTAGTAGATGCGTGCGTAAATTGTTCCTGTTGCCACAGGAAAGATGGTCTACTACTCACGTTCGTGTGTTGCCATAAGAATGATGGTCAAGAACTCCCTTTTGTATGTTACTACTGGAAAGAGGATCAATGACTCACATTCATATGTTGCCACAGGAAAGAGGGTCAATGACTCACATTCGTATGTTCCACAGGAAAGATGGTCCACGACTCCCATTTATAAGTTTCCACAGGAAATGTGGTCTACGACTCACATTCGTAAGTTACCACAGGAAAGATGGTCTATGACTCACATTCGTGTGTTGCCACAGGAAAGATTGTTCACGACTATCATTTTTATGTTGCCACAAAAACATGGCCCACAACTCAAATTCATGTGATGCCACAGGAATGATGGTCCACGACTAACATTCATATGATGCCACAGGGAAGATGGTCAACGACTGCCATTTGTATGTCGCCACCGGAAAGATGGTCCACGAAACACATTCGTATGTTGTCACTAGAAATATATTCCACGACTCGCATTCGTATTTTACCACAGGAAAGATGGTCCATGACTCCCATTCATTTGCTGATGCATGAAAGATGTTCCACAACTCACATATATGTGTTGCTGCAATAAAGGTAGTCCACAGGAAAGATGGTCCACGACTCGCATCCATATGTTGCCACAGGAAAGATGCATGTTCTGAACAAATATTAACAGTAGTATAGTATGCGCATTTGCCACCTTATATGCGGAGCTAGCTCCGGAATATTTCTTTATTTAGCCTCTATGTGACGTTACGCGCTCCGGTGAAAATCGACTCCGCAAACCAGATGTGGAGTCAAAGGGGTATAGCTCATGTTTGGGCTTATTATATCCCTTTAAAAGTCGGTGAACGGATGTGTGGCGGACGGTGGGGTTGGGGGCGACCGGGCGTGCGCGTGCGTGTGCGTGATCGGGTACATGGTGCGAGGTCGATCGGTGTTCGAATCCAATCGAAAATCGGTTGGGGTGGAGTCATGGTGGCCGAGCTGTCTATCGGGCTTGAGGTGTGGGACTATTGGTGATGTGTAATGGTTAGGAGAACGATGCTCTTCCATGGGGTGGCGTCGTGGCTAAACCGGGAGGTTGGGAAATATTTTTTAAAATGGTGCTTCATTGTTAAGAGGCCGGGTAGTGGGATGGAGTCATGGTGGTTGAGCTGTCTATCGGGATTGAGGTGTGGGACTATTGGTGATGTGTAATGGTTAGTCGTACGATGCTCTTCCATGAGATGGCATCGTGGCTAAGCCGGGAGTTTGGGAAAGATTTTTAAAAATTGTGCTTCATTGTTAAGAAGCCGGGTATTGGGGTGGAGTCATGGTGGTTGAGTTGTCTATCGGGATTGAGGTGTGGGACTATTGGTGATGTGTAATGGTTAGGAGTACGATGCTCTTCCACGAGATGGCGTCGTGGCTAAGCCGGGAGGTTGGGAAAGATTTTTTTAAATGGTGCTTCATTGTTAAGAGGCCGGGTAGTGGGGTGGAGTCATGGTGGTTGAGCTGTCTATCAAGTTTGAGGTGTGGGACTATTGGGGATGTGTAATGGTTAGGAGTACGATGCTCTTCCACTAAGTGGCGTTGTACGGTGATCATGCGCGCGTATGTGTGTGTGAGTGGTTGTGTTAGGGTTACAGTACTCGTCCACACGATGGGGAATGTGGAGTGGGTGTAAGCCGGCTTTTCGTTGTTAAGAAGGTAGTTATATGGTCTGTAGAGACTATTAGTGTCATCATCATACAAGGGTCACAGTTCTTTAAAAGGAAAACCGTAATGAAGTAAAGATGATTCTTATTAGTGGTCGGGCTGTGTGACTATGGGTGGTCGAAGGCTAGAGTATCAAGAGTTTGTGTAAAGGTGGTGAAGTGGATATGATAGGTGCTCTATGTCTATTTAGTCATATATTGAAGTACACTGGTTGCTGCAGTGAGGTGTCATGTGGAGGTGACAGGTTCGAAGCCCGGTAATTGACCAGGTTAAATCCCTATTCAGTATACCAGCTGTATCTCATTTAAGCCAAAGTAGG